>JAAGNO010011127.1:118872-147100 GCA_033439905.1 Ceryle rudis | reverse complement strand
TCTTCAGAGAGACCTCTCTGCTCAGGTTAGACTCCATGACATTCCAGGTGGGTAAGCAGTTATCTTTTTGAATGTGGTCTCTGAATTTGGCTGACTCTGGCTATCCCGCATAAGAATTTGCACAGTCACTGAACAAGCAGCTTACAACATCATCTTTTTTCCCTTCAGATCAGGGATGATAGCATTTCTAATGTGCATGACATGAATGAAGTTAAATGCATGTTCACCCGTTTACAACAAATGAGAAACATGGAAGTACTCGTAAAGTTGTTTATTCCGGGCATCTGCTGCAAAAGTGGCTTGTTTGGTTTTTTTCTTTAATCAATTAAATGGTAAGAAATATACCTGAAAGAACTTGTCTATATAATGTAAGTATGTAAAGCAGGAAGCTCTCTGAAGCTGGATAAACATGAATAAACTAAATACAGAGAACACAGGGGGGACAAACAAAAGCCTTTCCATCAGTAAGCTTTAAGGACCATATTTTACTTGTAGTAAGAGTCAGAGGTGAAAGGGTTTTTTCTCCCTTTATGCAGCACTGTGTATATTCAGCCTACAAATGAATTAAGACTTTCTAAAGTAAGTCTAGAACATAAAATCTGAAATGCATACAAGTTTTGAGGTCTTGGGATATTCCCAGTCACTTTTGTATTTCATAATGAAGTAAAATTTAGGCATAGACAAAAGTCCTTCTACCTTGTTTCTGTGGCAATAAAGCACAATGAGTTCAGTCTGGATCATGGCAGGATCACGACCTAGGGTATATTAAATAACACTACTAGAAGGTAAATGTAGCCAAAGAGTCTAACAGACTCTAGTAGTCAATCTATCTATTTTAGACCTCCAAGAGTCACTTCTCCCTCTCTGTTAAGAGGGAGCCAGGAATAGGATTCAGCAACCCAAACATGGGGGTCCAGGGTGTGTGGCAGCTGCAGAAGGCAGCCAGATGTGACAGAAGACTTATGGGAGACCTGCAGCCAGAGGCTGTTGAGAGGTAGGATATCCTTTTGTGTCCAAAACAACACTTAGACACTGTGCAACTCAGTCCTACTCTGGATGACTAGCTTGAACAACATGCCTACATTTTCAGTGGCTCAAATTAGATAGAAAATAATGTTTTTCTAACACAGGCTAGGGATGCAGCATGGACAGTATAACTCCTTAACTCCTGCAGCACAAGGCAGGTATGTCACCAACTGTGCAACTTGAGAGAGAGAAATGCAAGGTGGGAAGTCCACATGCTGACCAGATATTTTGATGCTTTGTCCTCCCAAGTCCTTTATGAAAATCTTCATCTAAAGCCACAGGCTCTGGTCAGAAAGAAACACGAGACCAGTTTCTTGACCCTCTTGGCTGTGCTTAAGGACTTAGAACAATCCAGTCCAGAGTGCAGTTGCCCTGGAGAAGCAATATTTGCAACAGCTACGCACCATTTAAGCCAGTGCATGCAGCTGATTCAAAGAAGCAGCTGTGGGAAACTTGCATTAGTTCCAGTCTTCCAGCAAGTCTGCCATATGGCACTGGAGTTGGCATAAAGAGATGCAGCACTGCAATACAGAAGGTGGAAGGACCGCATCCTGTGAAATTGCAATAAAGAAATAATCCTGAAAATGCTGGCACTCCAACAATCAAAATGGAAAATAAGAGAAAACTATTGCCAAGTCCATTTGGTTTTACCCCTCTAGCTTCAAATATTGCCACTAAGGAAAATAGCTTTATTTCTGGAAGGTTCATCTCCTGTTTTCCTTGTTTCTAGCTCTTGGAGTAGTAGGAAAGTAGTTTTTCCTCATTTCTTTGTGGTTTAGACTTATTCTTTCAATATAACTTCCTTGTAGTTCTCAAAACCTGATCTGTTTTTTTTATGAAATGTAAAAAGGAAAGTTTTCCAAATGATTTCTGTTTTGATAACAGGTCTTCATAGCGTTCTAGAAAATTTCAAGCTGATCAGTATAATGGCTTCAGGACCCAGAAATTTTGGTTTTCTCCTTTGCTGTAATTAGGACAGGGTGGGGAATAAAAATTTGGAAAGATCAACCAAAACAAACCCCAGAAAGACTCTAGAAGTGTCCTACTCTCAGCATCACACTTTTTTTTTCTTTCTTTGTTTTTCTTTTTTACTTCTGCTATTTAAGAAAGTGTCAACATCTCTTTTTCTCTTTCGGGGGGCATAGTAAAAATTTTTATTATAATTAAAGGTGTTTTTTTCCTCTTTAAATTACTGTAGAGCTAATTTCCTGTACAACTAACGACACTGAATGTAGCCATGGTTGCCTTCAAACATCTAAAGGGCCTGTTTGCTTTTGCCCTGAAGGATCTGTACTCAAAGTGGATGGCAAAGCATGCACGGGTAAGTAACTTTTTTTTTTTTTCCTAGCTGTAGTGACTGCCAAACTCTGTTCATGCTTGGCCCTGAGGGTCAGAAGTGAATGAAGGCATTTTACCCTCATTTTACACAGCAATGGTTGAACAAGATAGAAGGCCATGGAATGCCAGGCACTTTGAGTGCTGAGAAGAGCATAATTTATCTTCATTTTTTAATAAATGTTTCTTAGCAGCAACATCTAATATTTGCAGGCCAGATTCTTTTGTTGTCAGCCCAGATCGAGGCACGTCCAAGATGTTTGTTGCAGAAGATGTCTAAAATTTATATTTGTGTGGAAATATAGGTACAAAATTAGGGCTTGGGTGGCATCCTAAGATGACTCTGTTGGCATTGTGCAACCCAGGTTCAGAGTCACTCTAACTTAGAGCAATTTCATCTCATTACTCACAAATGAAATTTTTTCAGTCGGAGTATTTGAAGCTTCTACACCCCCTGTCCTGTCATTCCCCATGCCAGCAAGCTTTGCAAAGCCAGGGGACTGGAGCTGTACCTTTTCAGTCATAGCGATCAAGATAGCTCCTCACACCTTGAAAAATCTCCTCTCCCCTTTACATCCCCGACGTACTGTGAACTGTACTGTATGCATAGATGCAGTCAGTGCTGCTGCTGGCTACAGACGCTCCACTGAGTAAGCTCAGGTTGGCATTGAGGCTATAGCCACTGTACAGCCCCAAGAAGAAAGAGTAGTTTCTTTTTGTATGAAATCTTGGTTTGTTCCATTATAAAGTATCAATTCACCATTCTAACCTAATTAACTTCTGGGGAAGAATGGCATTAATTTGTTTTTCTTTGCATGGAGTGTGAAGTCTGATAAAATTTGTTACTCTGTCGTAGACGGGATGAGATTTGCATGGGAGAGATTTCTCTGAAATAATGAACTCATGGAAGCTCTCTTCCTATGTTCTACTCCATCTCCCCCCCTCCATCTCGTGTTGTGAATTTTTGCGAACAACTCTGGAAGAAGTTACTACTAATTTGCTTTCACTTCATTAGACTTCTACTTTCAGCAGGAGGCCTTTCAGTAAATCTGTCAGTCACTGAGTTGCTTTGCACTGTAGAAATCCAAAGCAGAAAGAAATTGTTCTCTTCCTTATACTTCTGCTTTTGTTGTATTATTTTGCTTAGAATGGCAAAGTTAATTTTTTCAAATGTTCTGTTTAAGGGTGTACATCTCCAGATAATGGTGGTTGTAGTCAGATATGTTCTTCTTTAAGCCCATCCTCCTGGGAGTGTGCTTGTTTTCCTGGATATAAGCTTCAGCGAGACAGAAAGCACTGCACTGCTATAGGTCGGTATCTCGGTATGCCTGCGTATTTCTGCCAAGAAAAGCAAAGACATTTTAGAGCCCTTTAAAATTGATTACATAACTGGGATCCATTTCTGCACTGGTTTTAGGTTACTTTGTGAAACTTGGGAAATATCAGTTCTTTGGAAGAGTAATCTATTTTAGAAATATAGCAGAACAAGCACCAGTATGTGGCTTAGTCTCAGAAGATTCAGTCTGTGATCCAACTTCTGCATTTCACTCTGGGCTCCCATACTGTGGAGGTCTAGCTACGGTATTCACATTTTTGTGCCTTCATACCAATGTCAGTGTAGTTTCTGCCCAGTGGTACAGAATTGGGGTTGAGGTGTCTACTTTGGAGAACAGGGCAAGGAATAGTCTGTTGAAGGACCTTCCTACAGGGGTATTTCTGTCCCACTGGCCCCAGGAAGCTCAGGTATTTGATGTGCATGTTTGCATTCTGGACACTTCTATTTCTTCTGATTAAGGGGCAGATCCTGGTGAGCAGACAGATATAAGCAACTGCATGAGAGCGGAGGAAAGAGAAGTTTGTGATTTGCTTCAGGAATAAAGGAGAAGCTTTATTTTTCAGAGGACCACATTTTTCTTGCCTTTACTGGGAAAAGCTTTTCATGTGCAAAAGTCCAGCGTTCTGGCATTTATGGTCCTGCTGTGAAATGCGGAGGGAAGATTGTCTTGAGGTTAAGTCAGTGTGAAATACAGTGGGGCTAGGGACTGCCTTTATCACATATTTTGAGACTGATCTTGGGCAAGTCACCGATGCTGAAAACCTATATTCACATTTACCTTTGATTTCTGGGGCAAGTGAAATGTAGAACAAGGACCATTTCTTTGTGCTTCTGTTCCTCATTTTGTCTTCTACATTTACTTGCAACGTTAGCTAGGTAGCAATGCAGGCTAGAGATCACTTTGAACTTAGAGGAATTAACATCTGTGAAAATTTTCATCAACAGGTCCTAAGCCTTTTTTGTTATTTGCAAATGGCCAAGATATCCGCCAGATCAGTTTTGATGGAACAGATTATGCAAGTTTACTTGACTGGCAGATGGGAATAGTCTTAGCACTAGACTCTGACCCGGTGGAAAATAAGGTAAGGCATTAAAAATGAGAGGATTTTGAAGTGTTGCAAGGACAAATGGATTGGGCTTTCATGTGCTTTAACCTTTCTGCTGTCACTGAGCCAGATTACATGTTGTGCTGCTCGTTGTTCTGCTATCTGCCTAGGACCACAACTGGCATAGGATGCTAAACACTAGCTGAAGAGTTCCGCCATTTATTTACCTAATATAAATGTGCCTTGTGCATTGACATGGCTTAATTCGCAGAGCATTTTCTTTTCTACATTAACTTCAGGCATGATTTCAATTTCAAAGAACTTCTGCGTGATTGTGAGTTTACTGTCTTAAGATTTCACTACTATTTTCTCAAAATACATTGCAGGGCTGGTTTTTTTTTCCACTGGGTAGCTGTAAAAGCAACAATATATTTTTATTTTTTTTTCTGTACAGTTACATCCCATGATCCCTACTAAATGTGGGAGTAATCTTAGCAAGAATTACTTCCTCTGTCCTGACATTACCGAACAACACTGCTGAATAATTGCTGAGTTTATTGCTCTTATGAAGTATATTCCTTATATTACAAGATATTGCTGTTAGAAACAGGAGTCTTCTCTGTACGAAGAGCTGTTTGTCTGTGTGGCCACAGCCCAGTGCCCTCCTCCTTGCCTGCAGACTTGGGAAGAATAGGAGCTCAGCTGTGTTTTCCTAAACCTTTTGTGGCAGATAGTTAATTTCCCCCCCCCCCCATGGTGAGACTTAATCACACTGTACAGGTGTTACCCAAAGATACTGGATGGTACAGTGAAAGCTGATGAGGAGCTCAGTTAGGTCACTGGAAACATCTCGAGGCCTGGATGGACGCAGCTAAACGAATGAGAATGTTACCAGATCTGCATTACAGGAGGATCGTTTCAGGCGCTGCTGGAACATCACCACTTGCTCCTGAAATAGGGCCCTGCTGGGGAGCTGGCAGTTGCTCCATGCTGGTCCCATTGTAAATCAGCTGTGCTGGTGACACTGGGTGTGCATTCTTGTTCCACTTGTGTGGGGAGCTCTGCACGGCGGTGAGGTGAGGTGCAGCGGGCCAGCCGGGCTGCAGCAGCCTGGTCCTGGTGGCACAGAACTGAGGTGCAAGGTAAATTAGCTTAGCAGCGCGCTCTGTGCTCCCATGGTAACTGCATTAGCTGCTGTAGTGCTAGAAGCCTCCTTCCTGGTTTGTTTGGCCTCGTGGTGAGCGCGAAAAATAAAGTTATTTGTTTTGTTGTTACCATTTGCAAAGAAACCTCAGCATTGCTTTGCACGCGGTTCTGCCCTACAGCGTTGGGCTCACTCTGGATACCAAATACAAGGCAGTATTTTTTTTTTTCCCCCTCATCTTTGGAAAATGCAAACCTAGTTTTCCCCACCAGCAGTGTACTTTTATTTTGACCCCAAAGTAAGAAGCCTTTTCTGGAAATGTTAGAGCCTTACAGAGCATACACCTGGTAAAAAATAAAGATTACTTTTGCTTCCTCAGTTGTGCTTCATGTGAGGTAGCTGCTTGCAGAAACAAAACCACAGGATATTCAGAGGGCTGTATGTAGGGCAACCAGGATTTACAGCTAAGCACAAGCTGCCTGTAGAAGTCATCCTGGTTGAAGGATAAGTGCCTTTTTATTTTATCAGGGATCACAGGTTACCTGTGCACCTTTTTGTGAATAAGCAGTTCAGGGAACTTTCAAGATGAAAAAGTTATTTTAGAAGTGGAACTGTTAGACAAGGGAAATAGAGCAGAAAGTGAAATAGGAACTAATAGCACCTCATCTGTTATTTCTTCACAGATTTACTTTGCCCACACTGCCTTGAAATGGATAGAACGAGCTAATCTGGATGGTTCAAATCGTGAGAAAGTTATTCATGAAGCTATAGATACACCCGAAGGCCTTGCTGTCGATTGGATTAACCGTAAATTGTATTGGACGGACAGAGGGTACATAACTCTGCAGTGCATTTATATTGAAGCATGCCATAAAATATTTGGAATAAATGACTGGTGATACAGAAATAGCTGAGATATCACTCTAAATTCAGTAGCACTTCATAGTCTGATTGGGTAGCTATGTATACATATATATATGGATGGTATACTGTAAGCATATACAGTCTGAAGGTTCTTTAAAACTGAAATTCTGGAAGTTCACTTTGAGTCTGCTATTGTATTTTTATCTTTGTATTTCCAAGAAGCAAGGGTTTGGACTCTGTTGCAAGGAATTTAAAGCATGTACTGCATATATACATATACCTATCTGCACATGCGCGTGTGTATATATAAGTATACGCTCTTATTTATATCCATACACTGCGTGTGTGTATATATAGGTATATCTTTATATATATACAATAAAAATCATGAGTTTTGCTGCACTAAATACACACTGGGCAGAAGTCAGCATCACTGACAGCTGGATTCATAGTCCTGTAAGCTAATGGAGAGTCTCTGTCAATAGTCTCTGATAAAAGAGGAATGACCACTGGCAGACAATAGGACTTCACATTTCAGCTGATACCTAACGTTACATGCAGAGAGGAACAAAGTTGACCTTTGGTGAAAAAGCAGTATCAGAACATAAAATGAAGACTCCTTAAGAGTCATTCTCCTTGGAAAAGTGAAGTTTGTAGCAATAAATACAGTTTTCTGGAAAAATAATCTGACTGGGAGACTGGCAATGTAGATTCTATACTTGACCCTGTCATAGATTTTATGAATGATCATAAGGACCTTAGCTTCGTTCTGTCCTGAAAAAGAGGCATGTAAAATGCTTGACAATTTCTGGATGAAAAATGTTATTTAAAAAAATTCTTTATACATTTGATAATGCCATTCAGTCAGGAGCTTGTTTTCCTTCCAACTCCCTTTAAAGATAGCATTTATCTACTAGCAATCATACTTCCAACTCATTATTTGCCCAAAAAAGGAGAACTTCATGTCTCCTGAAGAGAATATATTTTATCATCATGCTCTGGACGAGATGAGGCTGTAACATGAATTACTTGGTGATAAAACAACTGAACATCCCACCTCGGCGGGATTATTTCCCATCATTGTAATGTTATTTATTACAATTTTGTGCTAAACCAAAGCAATGCAAAAACTTGTATGGTCAGCCTGAGAAGGTAATTAAAAAGATAGCAGGGAAGACCTAACGGTGCCATATATGTTGCAGGAAGGCATGCATCGAAAGGAGCAATCTGAATGGAATGCAAAGAAAAATGATCATCTGGGAGGATATCTCCCAGCCCCGAGGGATTGCCCTTCACCCATTTGCTAAGTAAGGAGTGATGAACGTGGTTAATTGTGTAATACTTGGGGAGGCTTGTTAAAAATGATCATGCCAGCCTTGCCCTTTTGGCGGTCAAAAAGTGCATTAGTCTCGTGTTAGGGCAGCCATTGCCTCTGAGAAATGTGTGAACTGGAATGTTTTATCGCTGGGTTTCTTTTATGAGTTGGGATGTGTTCATTTCTCAGATTTGAAAAAAAATACTTCAGAAGCATGAAAGATATTGTATGCAGTTTAAGCTAAAGAAAAGCACGAACAACTGAAGTCACCCTGGCAGTTGTAAGCACCATACTACAAGCTTTGATAGTTCCATGCTAATGTAAAGAAGGTAGTCACTTTTAACCGCTGGTGCTTACAAAGGATTTTCTTTTTGGCTATGTTTCCATTTCTGAGGAAACTAAAGCAAATTTGGTTTAAATGCACCTTATATCTTCTTCTCTAATACTGAGATGATCACAGGAGTTTTGGATGTTTAAACTCTTGATGAAATTCTGAGCATTTTCATCAATGGCAAAGCCCCATGTACTTCTGTCAATAGGCCTGTAGTAGGATAATTTGATATGTATTGCATTTTTTAATTTTATTTTTTATTTTTATCCTGCTCTACCTAAGTATTGATGAATGGACAAAAGAAACTGAGTTGGGAAGGGTGTTTTGTGAGCTTTGCTCTGGACATAAAAGACCTGAAAGAATCTTTCAGTAGAAGTTGAACGCAATAGAGACAATTTTCAGGAAAACTTTGAAGAACAAGGAGGTTGTTTATTAGAATTATTGGTAGAGATAAAGGTTACAAGGGGAAAAGAAGGAAGAGATGCCGCTAAACCCCTCCTTATTAGAAAGCTAACGATGAAAGGAGGAACAGACATGGTAACAGTGTCCATAACTGTAAAGTCGGTATTTAAGAGGCATCTGAGACACATTTATGGCTATTGAAAATACCGAGCCCTGCACTGGCTACAGCAAAAATACTCATGTTAATAAATCTAAGTGAATCTGGGTTACTCCAGTAAACCTGGCAGAGGCAACTGATGCCTGGAGAGACTGGAGTCCAAACTTCAGAAATAAACTGTGATTTTGGCTATCCCCATTTTGAGCAGCCACCTAGCACTGCCTGTTCGCTGAAAACCAATATGCACTCAGTGAGTAACACTTAGGACTTTAGAGGGAGACCCTGAGAATCTTTATTTTATTAAAAGAAGAAAAGAGACTGCGCCTAATACTGTTGTTTGTTTTTAAATGAGATAACCTGAGGACTCCTCTTGCTTTCCATGGGTGGTGGGTAATTTGTGCATTGTTACACCCTTGGTTTGGCCGGAGCTACCTAATGCATTGTCTTCTGTTGTCTGGGTTTGCTAAACTGCTACCAGCAGTCATGTGGAAAACACAGACAGCAGATACAAAGAGTTGGCAGGTAACACAAGCGGGAGATGTTTTTTGAAGGTTTTGTGCCAATGAAGAGAGTGGGGATTCTGTTAAAAGTCCCCGTGTAATCACCTGGAGTCTTTTGGCGAGGGCAAAAAGATCAGCAGCCAGTGTATTTGCTCAAGGTGTGCACTTTCTCTCACGTGCCTCAGGCCTGTATTGCCCTGATCTGATCTTTCTGCTTTGAAAGAACTCCATGGAGATGAGGACAAACATTTGCTTACTGACTTCCTATATGCATTTTGTTTTCTGAAGGAGATTATTCTGGACTGACATGGGGGTCAATCCCCGGATTGACAGCTCTTCATTAGAAGGCATCGATCGCCAGGTTATAGCCAGCAGTGGTCTGGTGTGGCCCAGTGGAATAGCTCTTGACTACTTAGCCGACAAGGTGTACTGGTGTGATGCTAAGCAGTCAGTGGTTGAAAGCGCAAACCTGGATGGCTCTGGTCGTCGAATTCTTGCACAGAATGATGTAGGTGAGGCTTTGGGGTTGATAATTTTCCTACTGCTGCTTGTGAATGTATATGTGTATCTGCATATGTCCATGGGAATTCCCAGCCAGTGTCCGTGCTGTAAATCCCACGCAACTCTGTGTTGAGGCCAATGGCATCACTGAGTTCTTCATTCTGTTACCCAGCTGTCTTTTATTTATTCATTTCAGCAAAAGAACACCTTTCTAATACTCGCTGCTTTTACTAATTGGTCACTTTGCAGAGTACAGAGAACTTTTCTGCCTTCACAGAAAAATGAAAAGAAGAAAAAGGTTAAAAATATGGTTTGCTTGTTGAATGCATGGCTGCTTAGTGTAATTCAGGTTTTGCTGTGTTTATTACACTGGTGAGCTATAATGACATAAACTGGAAGATAATTAATCTTGCCCATTAATTTCCTTGAGCAACAAATCTGCATCTGCACAGTGTTGAACCCTGGAATGATTCTAAATACACAATAGATACAGAATGGAAAAATGATTTATGCAATATGCTAGTAGTTGTTACGGCTGAGATTTCTATTGTTTGACATGTAACTGTGCTCTGGAGCAAGACAACAGAGTATCAGCTTCTGAGGAACTGATGTTGTACCACATCTAAAGTAAACCATGTGTTTAAGAATCTCATATGTGCCAAATTAGTTTCTGGAGGGGACAGTTCCCTTTGTGCATGATACCTCTCTGGGGACCATTGTGTAGGTGTGCATACAGAACATGGGCAGAATGAGGACTCTTGGCTCAATAGCATGACTGCCATGGATAAAGACTTTATGGTTACTGTGAAGCAGCTGCTGTTGTAGTCTGTGCCCTCCCACTTGTTTGAAGGTGAACAGAGTGAGGTAATAGTAGTGTTCTCCAATTGATAAGACATAAAAAGCCCTGAGCGGAGTGACTTCCCAGTGATTCTCCCCCCACCCCGCTGTGCATATTCCTCTTTATGCTACACCTTGCAAGTGACATAAACGAGGACCTTGAAGCCTGCTGAAAGTTTAATTTTGTTTCTCCACAAGGAGTGAGAAAGTGTCTTGGGGTGAGAAAACAGAGAAGGAGAGCTAGGAGTGCTGGAGAAACACAGGGAGGTAGGCTTGGAGCAGTGATACAGATGTTTGGAGATGAGAGGAAAGGACATCAACACCTGTATGGAAGGAAGTGAGAGAGATGAAATACAGACCTATTGGAGTATGAATTTAGAGAGGAGACTTGATATCGTGATGTTTTGCTGTTGCTGTTGGTGAGACCAGAATTCAGCTTCTGTTTTTGGACAGCTGTACACGGGAGGATAGGAAGGTGCCATCTCTTCATGGGCATTCTGCTGTGACATGAGTTTTTATTACAGCAGCTCCCTCTAGTGCCCCTGTACTGAGAATTCATCCAGTATAGCTGCATACAAGATAGGTTAAATCATTTCTGCTCTTCTTCTAACCCCATTTTCAGCTGTAAGTAAAACAGCCTGTAAGCACCCACCCGAGGCAGTGAACACCACCCACCCACCATTCCTTTCGCTTATGCAGTGGGTCAGGCTTGTGCTGTTGTGGGAAGGGTTCTATTCCTCCTATCTCCATTGATGACACTTCACTTCTATTTTTAATCCTTAATATATTTATAAGTTAAGAGGTTAAGGAATTGCTGGTCAAAGCAGAGTCTTGTTTGTTGATAGTGCAAGCTGTAGATCTCAAAATTGTGTTTGGATGGGGACGGTATCTTGATCTTGGGCTAGCTGCTGAAATGTCAGGGAAAGCAAAAGTGAGAACCATACCCAGTGATTGAGAGTGGTTCAGTGAAGGCAGTGAAGTGTTAACACAATAACAATATGCTTTTCAACACAACACTTAAGAACACTTACACAGTATCTTAGAATTTTTCTTATGTAGGAGTGTTGTTTTTTTTCAGTTAAGATATACCAGGTACACATACTCCTTCTCCAAGGTTCTAATTTATTGGCTGTTTTGCTTGCTTGGCTTTGATATTTACGTTTTAAACTAATCCTTCTTGGAATCCCTATTTCATTACTGAAATTAAACATCACCTAGCTGAGGTCTACATCAAAAAACCTAAAACCACAGATCATACAATCGTGTGCCTACAAAACATACCTTTCAGAGGGGCTCAGACTGCAGTGGTACAAAGTGAGGTGCATATTCAGACTGAGTAAGGACCAGGACAAAGCAAACCTGCTTCAGCCAGGAAGCACTCGCTCTGAAACAAGGTGGGAAAACAGGACATTCGTAGAAGAGCAGTATTTGTTCTCACCTTTCATTGCAAAAAGCTTACCCAAAGGCTATCTTGAAAGCAGGAGGTTTCTGAATGTACAGAAAGAATGCGTAGTCCCACTAATGACAATTTTGTATCATGACAGAGATATTAAAAAGAGTCAGAATCATTTTGCAAAGGTGTTTGTATCTGTAAGTCAGTCTGCTTTTATATATGAAAATGCCCTTTGGATTCTGAATTGCTGAGCTTCTCTCTGGTAGTCAGACTGGATCTGGGTTTTCCTAGTGCAGATGATGTTGCGCTACCAAGGAAAAATTGCTGTGCTCTGAATTTAGGGTGAGATTTCTCCTCGCAACTAATAGTCATGTAAGTTTTAGGTGCCTAGTCTAAAATAGTATCTAGATCCCTGTTATAATCAGTGAAAAAATATAATCTGCATTATCTCTGGTATCCTGTGGTTAGTGTTAGCTGTTACTCTTCGCTGGCTGACAGAGAGTGACCAACTAGTCGCAGCCTGCTGCTGCTAGTTGGCTGAAGGGAGGAAAATTATTTCCCCTCTTGGACTTTGCACTGTGATGAATTGGCTAATGAATGTCTGTGCATGTTTGTACGTATGTGTGGACCACTGAAGTGCACCTGTGTGCACTTTTGGCACTTGCGGAGACCACACACTGGGTTGGGGCCATAATGTGAGTTGGTGGTTATAGGGTGTGTAGCTTCCAGGCTGCCCTGTGCCAATATGCTTCTGCAGGACAACAGATGTCATGAGCTCCCCTCCTCCTTGTCATCTGAGGACTTGAAAAGGAGCTGTGTACCTCAGCAGCTCTGTGCTGGGCCACTTACTGGTACAGAGGGAGATACTCCACTTCTGAAAGGCTACTTCAAGAAATTATGAAGTCTGAGGTAGAAGCATCTTACATGTTTGATCTGGTTGGAGATCACCAGCAGTACAGAGACTATACTGAGCCAAGCAAATGTCATAGTCTCCTCTACTAACAGTATAAAAAACACGTGCTCATGGTCCATCGTGCATGGACGCTTATCCATCCCCGTGAGACATGGAAGTGGAGAAGTGGCTATAGCTGTGCTGCTGTGTTCGAACTAGACCCGTATGCAGATACTGCTTTTGTTTGTATGGTTTCTTGTGTATGTTCTACAGATGTGGAAATGAGAAATCTAATTTCTTTGTAGGCCACCCTTTTGATGTAGCAGTGTTTGAGGACCACCTTTGGTTTTCTGACTGGGCTAGGCCATCACTAATGAGGGTGGACAAGAAGACCGGCCAAAACAGGGTACGTCTTCGAGGCAGCATGCTGAGACCCTCATCAATGGTTGTAGTTCATCCTTTGGCGAAACCAGGTATACTGCAAAAATTAAGCAGTCATTCCCTTCCAGCCTCCTCTTGTTCACTGATATCAGTAGAATAAATGTCCCTGGGGAGAGGATTATCTTCTCTGAAATAGGCTCTCTGAAAGGCCTTGCACAGTCAGACTGGCATTTATTGAAAGCATCATCTGGGCATGTGTCCCAGGAATGCTAACAGGGTTTGTATATTTATGATCATGCCCAAGAATAGATGCTGATCAGTTGCCACGAGGCTACCAGAGTCTTCTAATTCCTATTTATCCTAGTTTATTAGCACTCCTCACACACACAAATAATAACAAATGACACGGAGAAAGATTTTGTAAGATTTATCAGTTTTGGATCAAATAATTTGATTTTCTGTTTGGAACCATCTCCCTGTATGCAGGAAAAAAAGTAATTCAATAGGCCAGGATTGAGAGAAGGTAATCACAGGTTCCCTGTGTCCTTGCAGTATTCTTTCACGGAATGTTAGGACTAAATATTAAAGGAGAAATAATAAAGGAAATAACTTTTTTTAAAAGATATATTTATTAGATAGAGAGTATGTGAATCTGCTTTTCTGCCAGAGGCTAGATGGTAATATCTATGCTTTACTGTAGGCATCTGTTTTAATAATAAAAAAAAAAAGGGTGTTCTAGTTTTTGTCAGTCCTTATTCTTTTTCCAACTCTGCACAGCTAAAAAGAGCTGTTGACTGAAAAAACAGCTTGTTAAGTTGCCTGTTTTTCTGTGTTAGGGGCAAATCCTTGCCTTTATGAGAATGGAGGCTGTGATCAGATCTGTGAAAACAATTTTGGAGTCGCCCATTGCATGTGCCATCCAGGATTTGAGAAAACTCGAGGTGGAAACAGCTGTCGTGCTCTGGATGCTTCCCACACAACAGCAGGTACAGTCCTCCAGTTCCAAGAAAGACCCTCCACAAACCCTTGAGGATCCTGACACATAGCACTACAAAATAGTCACCTTGCTCTACATGACAAATGATGGTTCCTCTGAAGAATGAAAACACCGGTGTTGTCCTGGGACAGTAACAAGTTGTCTGACAATCGTGATTTTTCCCTTGGGTTATTAGCAGTAAGGGAGATGGGTGTAATGCTGACGAGTGTCGTGAGCAATGAGTTGCATTCCTTGTCTTCTGTATTTGAGAAGACCTATTCTGACTGCTTCTATTTGAGAAGCAGTAAGGGGCTTTAGGCCAGAAACAGGCTAGTCTGGGAGGATACTTATGTTTATTTTTAAATGGAAACCACCATGATTACTTGAAGGTAAATGAGTGTTGGACAATCACAAAGCTAGTTCGGTAGATTTTTCAAGAGTCTGCATCACTTTTTCCTTGTCTTTTTCAGAAAGTGTCTCTGTGCACAAGGAGGTAGGGCTGATGCCAACACCAGAGACCTGGCTCCAGAGCACACAAAGCAGTGGGATATTCAAGGATATGGACAGTGTGAAAAAGCAGAAAATCAGCATTTTGTTGATGGCTGAAATCATGGTATCAGGTAGAGTCTGACAATTGTCTTCCTTCTGTTTACTGAGAGGCTCTGGACAGTTTTACAGAACAGAAAGAAAGAAATCAAAGGCCCTAAAAGAAGTGTCAAGACTGGTGTCATTCATGCTCTTACCCCTCTTAGAAGAAGTTGGCTCTATGCAATTATTCCAGGCTGGACTGCTTTTTTGTTTGTTCGTCTCCATGTTGCTTCACTATACCCAGAAAACTGGATAATATTATCCAGGTCTAGAGAACATAACATTTCTAATTTGCAACACTTGTGAAAAGTCTGCCCCTTTGATTTGATAAGTGTATGAATTTCCTCTGAGCAGAACTGAAGTAAAACCCAAGTCCTATATATGTTCAGTGACACTAGATCATTAAATTGTATGATAGGTTTTGCGCACAATATTCAGAAATCCTGATTCTAAATGACACTTCAGCTCCATCTAGACAAAGACAACAGCCCTCATGGTTGTACTGGCTTGTCACCATTAGCCCTGGAGAGCTACATTTCAAACGTTGACTGTATGTTCCGGTTTTCTTGTTATTTTTTTTTTTTTGTTGGTTGGTTGTTGGTGTGGTTTTTTTAATAATCTTCTTTGATCTGTCCAAATTCATCTAGTATTAATTTGGGGTTTTTTGTTGTTGTTGTTTTTGTGTGTTGTTTGTGCTGTAGACCAAGATGATTGCACTGCACTAGAATGTGATGTCAACGCACAGTGTGTTTTGCTGGAAGATGGTGCTATGTGCCAGTGTTTGAATGGATTTACCAGAAAGGGGAAATCATGCTATGGTAATGAAAGACATTAATACAACCTTCTGGAAAACTGTAGACCAGGGGAGAGGAAGAAAAATCTCTGTTTTTCTCACGTTGGTACCTCTGCTGTGTGAGCCACAGCTCAATGGTACTGCTTGTTTTGAATGGGATGATGAGCAGGGAGTTTTTGAGATGAAATGGCTAATTATCGCATACCTTATTTTCCCCTGAGTCATGAGTGTTAATCCTATTAATATTAACAAGTAATAATAGGGATAATAGGAATAAAAGCATAATGTGTTTATTTGTAGAAATTACCTAATTATAAAAGCTCAATCCATAGCCATGGTAATTGAAGTATAATTTGGAAGTACATATTAAGGAATCTCTTAAAGATAAGTATTTCTGATGTAATGTTTTTGTGGAAGTGCTGCTCTTGTTTCTTTCTAGCACTCGAAAGAGACTCTAAGAATCGGGCAACGCATTGCTCAGAGCGATCTGTAAGTTTTTGGGCTTGCACACCACAGCAATGGAAGTACTTTGTTCTCTCATAAATGCCAAGACAAGAAGGCATTAGAAACAGGACAATTTACCATTTGGTGGCTAAGCACGAAAACTCACAGGAATCTATATGGGAAGGAAAAAAAAAAAAGGTGAAATTGGTGTAAATTTTTTTTTTTTTACTGTTGTGGTAGCTTTTTTTTCAAGCTTATGTGTTCTGACTCAAAGCAGTTTCTCTCTGTCTAGAGTTAAGAATATAAGGCTAATTCTGAACAGGGTTATTCCCTCCAAACAGGATTTTTATGAAGCAAGTGATATTTATGGAACCTCTAGGTCTCTATATAAAAATAGCTCATTGACTGTCTTAGCCTCTTTAGAATATTCCAAGAGGAATATTCTCATGGAATATTCCCATCAAGTTTTATATCAAGAAAAGACCACAAACCCCTTCTCCGCCCATTTGCTTCAGTTGTACAAATGACAAGTGACAGCATAGTCTGAGGGAGATTGATGATGCAGACTTTTCTTTTCATTGATTTACCTGATGGTTTCATGACCCATGTGTCCCACCTCGCAGATGTTGACGAGTGTGCTCTACATATGGACGGCTGTAATCGAAACGTGTCGAGCTGTATCAACACGGAAGGGGGCTACGTCTGTAAATGCCTGGAGGGCTACACTGGAGATGGGGTCCACTGCTACGGTACAGGCATGTGTGAGAGCTGTGCTGTGTCTGGAAGGCTGGGGCAGGATGAATGAGCAAGGGATGTGTCTTATGATTTGGGCTAGCCTCGTGTCAAGCTTTGAAGCTGTCAAATGAGCTGTTCTGGTTCTTTTTGAAAAATCTGGTAGGGGTAGAGATCCTAACAGGGGCTCCTCCAGACAGTTGGCATTTATCATTGCTTCTTTTTTGATTCTTTCTTTCCTGTTTGAAGTGTGGCAACCTCAGTGACTGATCAATATGCAAAGCCTGTAGCTGTCAGTGGATATCTCCCCTCAGTGTTTGCACTCTTTTTAGTAGCTCCAGCAGGAGAGTGAGGAAGAGTGAAGGGGAGGAGGGAAGTGGAGGTGAAGCAGTAGAGCTTTATTGGAAATCGTTGCCATGAATATAAACGAAAGCAGGTATTGAGTGTGTCATAATGCTCATCAAATAATTCCAGGACTGTTTAATAGGCATGAGGTTCAAGGTGTTGACACTGACAACTTGAGTACATTTAGAGTCTTGTTAATAATCAGACCCACTGATTTTCCCATCCAGCTTTAATGCCAGGTCTTTAGTTCGTTCCCTACATTTCTTAATATTTTTTTTTAATCCATTTTAGCAGTAAATATGAAGGAAAAGAAAGCTTTTTCCCCCTCAGTATTTGGCAAGCACATAGTTTGTTCAGGGCTTTATAAGACTCTTGGCTTCTCTTTTGTCCTTTTTGCTTTTTTCCTTTATAACCTAATTAAAAGCCCATTCAATTCGACCAATTCATATCTCGTCTTCCCTGGACTGTGGTTCTTCAACACAGGTAAGAATGACTGAAAATTTAAGAACAATATCATTATTATGGGCAGGGTGTGGAAAGTGTCAGAAGCAGGAGATTTGAGAAAGCATTCTGCCTTCAATGGTCAGAGATCCAGAGCTCATGTCTTTGAGAATGTTTGGAAGTGCAGACAGAAGTGACAAAGCTCCTCTTGCTGTCCCAACACCACCTACAATGTCCCCAGGAAGCCCTGGGCTCTCACTGACTGTGGTATAGTTGCTCAGCTAGAATGACTGTGGTACATCACACTGTTACTGTAAACCAGTCCAACATCTTCCTCAAGTCTTGAAGTCCAGAATATGATGTGTTTTCACAGCATTTTGTAAATGATGCATTGTTATGATGTTAAACGGAATTGAAACTAATTTTGTGTTTGATGACTTGAAATACATTATGAGGAGTAGAAACTGGTTGGTGACTTCATGCTTTGGTTTTAGACACCTGTACCACTTGCCCAGTGTCCAGAAACGTGTCAGTACAGCCAGAGATGGTACAAGATGTGTTCATGTGGTGTTACTGAAATCACATTTCTTGGATTATTCTGCCACAGTTTTGTTCCTGTATTTTTGCTTTTAAAAGTGCTCTGAATTTTCTGTGCTGTTTTGTGCCAGATCCTGTTAATTTTACTGTAGAAAAAGTTCCAGTGGATTAAACAATATTTTTTCTTGTTGAACTCAGGGAACCTCTTCATAGTAATTCAGAGGCCCACTTCATTTAAGTGTTTAGACAGACTGGACAAACTTGTAGGTTTCTAGACCCTTTCCTTCTGTCTAAACATTTTTGTTGAGGCTGGACCAGTTGGGTGATGCAGTGGTGGGTAACCCCCCATTCCCAAACCCTTCTCCTGTCTTAATTCACAAATGCCAACTGACAGTACTCAGTACTCATCCAGGGTGCAAGCTGGGACTAGCAATGCCAGGAGAATAAATCTAGTACAAATAAGTCTTCTCTTCAACTCTACTGTACTCATGACTTATGGGGAAGCCTTTCCCTTCTTCTCCTTGTGGAGAGTTTCTGCAGCAGCATCGCATGCTCAGAGAGGCAGGGGAGGCTGTGATTACTTGGCATAGAAGTATGCTGCTTGCTTTGCTGTTGTGTTTTCTATGAAGGCATATTTGCAGAGGGAAAGTCTCTGGTGTTTTTCCCCACTGCTGGGAGACTGCAATGCTGCAACTTTTAACTGATGCTCTGAGGTGTTTCATTCTTCTAACTGCAGACTGTTTGGGTGACAGATATTGATGAGTGCAAGACAGGGTCCCACACCTGTGGAGAGAACATAACCTGCACAAATACAGAAGGAAACTTCACTTGCTCATGTGCTTCTGGAACTGGCATCGGTTGTGGTGAGTAAATGGAGAGAGGAATTAAAATGAAGTGGCCCTTTACTAAGAACTGTGCTCTTGTATAAACAGTTAAGCCCGGAAATTAGTGAAACCCTGTATGGTGACACACTGGGCACTTTGTGGATCTATTTAGCTTTGCTCTAGGAGGCTGTTTTGAGGTGGGCAAAGGTGACCAGATCCGAGTTGAGTTTGGAAATACCTACGTTAAGATTCAATGCTGGTTTTTTACTGTCTAAATGTACTGACACATCTATCTAATGGCCTTTACAATCAACAGCAGAAATAAAATGCTCCTTGAAGGTAACATTTTTGGATGTGATGTCAGTCTGTGTAATTTTTCAGACTTTCTGTGCCTTCTTTCCCTCTGCAGAAGGCTAGCACAAGAACTGCACCTAATTTCAGTCCCATTTAATTCTTCAGAATAAGCTCGTCTTTCAGATTTAGGGGCTAATTTTTCAAAAGAGCTCTGAAACTCTTTAGAAAATCTGGTTCCCAGTTTAATGAAGGGAGCTGCTGAAGGTTCAGCACTAGTGACTATCTGAGCCCCACTTCATTGCCTCAACGTGACAGCAGCATTCTCTGAAAATGTGGAGCTGAGTGACTCATCGTCCCTCTCCATGTCATCCTTCTTCATGGGAGTGAATTTTACTCCAGATCAAGTGACTGTCTGATGATGATGAAGGGACACTGTGTGATTCTTTACAGATCTGTTTCTGCAGAAAACCAGAAGGAAATGGTGTCTTTTTAAAGTAGTACACCTATCAGCATCCTCCCACTCCCTTTTCAGTTACTTAAGCTTTCAGGAGTTTCAGGTGTCACTCAGGAAATGATGATTTTGAAATGATGCATGACTTGGAAGTAGTGCCATGTAGGTGTCTCAGCTGTAAGTCTGATCCCATGTCTTCATGGGTTTTAGCACACTGTTTTAGTTCTTTGCCTAATAATCTCCTTTAGGAAGCTGAAATTTTCTTTCCAGCATGCAGTCACACCTGAGGTTCACTAAAATCCCTCACCCCTTTCCATTCAGGCTCTTTGCTGTGGCCGTTCTCATGCAAATGAAATTTTAAAAACAAATGTCACGGAAGGTAACATTGCAATAAAACTGGTGTGAGTCATAAAACTGATCCCACAAATGTATGGGTGTGATTAAGGGCATTTCTACTAAGCCACACTGCCAGAGATTCTTTGCCATGTAGATGTTTAGTCCTGACTTACAGATTTTGCTGTAGCATCAGAGTAGGCAAGAAAGTGCTCCTTTTCTGTAAGGGTGTGTCCGCACTGTAGGTCATACTGTGCAGAGATGTTAGAAGCACCCTTAAAAACAGCTAGTTTGGATATCTGTGTAGGTGACAGTGTGTGGTACTTGGAGCAGGCTACAGAACCCTTTGAAGAACTGGTTCAGTAGAGTTCCCTGCTTACCCAGTGACGCTGTTACCTGAAACAATAAAAGATACAATCTGCAGTCACACACAGATGGAATCAACTGCATGGCAGCAGAGTAAAAATAATCTGCATAAGAATGACAAGTTGCACATGAAAACTTCTCAGTCTGGGGTCCAATTATGGGAAATACAGTCACCCTTCGCCTGTACCTCTGACTCCAGTACTTTATGCACGGTGGAGATTCACCCTATCCTAAAGCTGCAGAAGTTGCAAAAATAATTTAAGTACTAGACAGCTGGTGTAGTTTTATTTCAGAGCTGTACTCATATCTAAATAGACAGAATGCATCTAACCTCTGTGGGTCTTGCAAATCTAGAATCAAGCATGTTTAATGTTTGAGCTGAAGTTCTGTGTGCCAGAATTTGCTAAGCAACATAAGCAAATAGGTGAAACGCAAGCAATTGATCAAAATGAGAGATTTTTCACTACTTTTCTATCTTGAAGTTCTGGAACTATTTTGTAAGATCACATTGCCAGTGGTGCCAGAAGTTTGAGATGTCCTTCTGAAATCCTGTATTTCAGAGTCTACTGTGGCCCCCACTGTTGTCAGCAATGAATTCTCTACACACCCTGCGCAAGGTGACGTTGCAGGATGCCCTCCTTCGTACGAGTCGTACTGCCTCCATGGTGGGGTGTGCAATTACGTTTCTGATCTGCAAGACTATGCCTGCAAGTAAGTATAGAAATGTGCATTGCCTGTGCTGATGAATGGCATCCTTAGGGCTCAGCTGAGTGCTGATAGTGAAGCATTTGTCTATAAATTACCCGTTCATCACTCATGCCAGCAATTATCATTAGACACTGCTCTTTTCCATAAGGTGTTCACTCCATTCACACTCGTTGCTATTAATGGTAGGCTTGGATTTGTTCCCTAAGCACTTGAGTCTTTGCTTTGGAAATGTGACAGAAGTTGTTAAATGCCCTAGTGCTCGTGGCTTTACAAAAGAGCTGCTTGCTGTCTCTTCTACACATATTCTGCTGCCTTGTACCTCCCTGTGGGTCTTGCTGTTCATGTGTAGCTCTCACTGGGATGGAAGAAGAGACCTCTGTCTCATCTTCTCTGACTGGGGGAAGTCTGGTGTCAGCATCTTCCCTTCCAGTTTGAATAGTCTTGGCCCCTGGCAGAAAGGGTACAACATGTTAGTCTTCTCAAAACAATGAGACATCAAAAATGATGTCAATCATTTCTATCATTTCTATCAATATTTTTGTAAAGCCCAATTCCTGGTTCCCCAGTTGCAGTTACTGATAAAAACAAAGGACCTCCTATTTCCAGAATTCAGCCTTGGCCTGGTCAGTGTGATAGCCCAGTCCCATGGGGTACTAATTTCTTCAAAACCATTAGTGCTGGAGGTGGTGTAATTTGACTATATTTGAATCTGTGTTATATCTTTCTTCAAAATTGACCATTAAAAGTGTTTACAGTGGGACAAATCCAATGCCTGCCACCTCCTCTGTGGTCTCACCTGGTAAGTGAGGACCTGTGCAGGGGACGGATGCTGTTTAGTAGCAGGCAAATCTTCCTCCGTGCCTCAGTAACGTGAGTGGCCCTGGTATCCAGGTTATCCCTGGAGTGAGGAGCACACACTTTGTGCTGAAGGGTTTCTTTGACCTACAGTTTACCCAGATCTACCCTGTACTGCATTGCAGGAACCATTCCTGCAAGCACTGCCAAACTCGAGGCTTTCTTATTTTCAGCTATGAATGGTCTCGCCTGCCTACAGACCTCTGTACCTGCAGGGATATGAAAAGAATGTATCTCATGTACTTACATGGGAATGAAGTGGATGCTTTGTGTCGTGGATTTCCTAACCTCGGCAAAGCCTTTACAGGAGATGCACTCATCTCTGGTATTTGTAATGAATTTTTAGGGTAAATTTTAGAGGCATTGACAACTATCTTTTTTCACCTCATTGAGTTTCCCTTCTTGAAATGGAAGAGTCTACAACCACAGTACATTCAAATTGGGTCACCTTTTCTTTTGTTCTTTTATTTGTGCATTGCAAGTATCCAAACATACATCTTCTTCAGTTCTGGACGTGGAAGCCATTTAAAAAGTTAGAGCCCAGCCATGCTTATCTGTATTCTTGGGGGCCAGGGTTTGTGCATGGTCCTTGCTGAAGTCTCACATGGCTGATTTCTCACTAGATGGCAGCATTCATTCACGTAGGCTGTAATAAATGAAATACCAAACCCAAGTAATGGAAAAATGTTATCTAGCAAAAATCACATAGCGAATGTGATTTGTTATTTTAATTACTAGAAGCTCTTACACTAGTTAGTGGATCATCTAGCTTGTTTGGAATTTATTGTGATCTTAAAAATATAGTTTTCGCTGCCTTATAACATATGTCCATCCTAATTTGTGGCAGAATGAGAGTGCTTGTGCCTGATTTAACAATGAATGCTGATACAACCTTTTCAGGACATTAGGCAAAAGCTGCTGCCAGTCAAATCCTGCTTCCTTTGCTCATTTGACTAGCTCTTTTTACTTGGGTAAAACTAGACAGGTAAGAATTGTGAGAAAGATTTGAGTCTATGTTGCTGGGAGGTTGTTATGAATTGAGCAAACTTTTCATTTTTTATGATTATTATTTCCTTTTTTGTGTCTCTTGCCTTGGACAGTAGAACTGAGATTATTTTTTGACATATTTCTCACTTCATAGTAATTTTGATTTGAGGGTTTCATGCAGTGATAAGATATTTCTATGTTGAGTTTTACAGCGGTAAAATCAAACAAACAATAATTGCCTACGGAAGAAGTTTGTATTTAAATTATGAAGATTTTTCTAGCCCACACAAGATTTTGGGTTTTTTTAAACACTTTCATTTATCTTTTATTTTAAAGGATTCAGATTAAGATTTGATTCCCTTAATCAAATCACTCAGAAAATAGGACCAAGTCCTATATTGCCCATTTCAGAGAAAGGGAAGCTTGCTGCTGGAAACAGTTAAAAGGAAAATCTTGGGGAAACACTAATTACAACAGCAAGATTTAAGAGAAAAGTATTTTTTTCTATTCTTTACCCAATGAAGTCTGGAAATTTTAATCTCTCTGTAAATCATTCAATGGCTCTACAGTAAAAAAATGTCTTTTAATATTGAATTCTACAGGTTTTGACTCAGCCATTCCCTTAAAGTCATTTTGTCATCACCACTATTAAATTCAACCAGCTATTTCTGTAGCAGTTGCCAATGTTAAATCAATACACAAGGTGACTGAAGTGATGATCTGTTGGGTTTTTTTTTTTTTCCTCCACTGGTTACAAAGTGTTCTCACTTCATTTTGGCAGCTGTGTGACAGGCTACGTTGGGGAGCGGTGTCAGTTCAGCGATCTGGAGTGGTGGGAGCAGCAGCACACTGAGCGGGTGAAGATGTGGAATATCACCATCACCGTGTGCGTAGCAGCACTGGTGCTCCTGCTGCTGCTGGGATCCCTGGCTGCCTACTGCCACAGGTACTGCTTCCAGACATGGGCTGTGAACGTGTGGCACAGGGACAGAGGTGCTACTGACTTTCACAGAGGGGTTATGACGAAGAACACGAGCAGCTTGTTCCTCAGCTAGTGGAAATCACCATATCATCCTTGCTATTCTTTTGCTTTTCAGTAATTTGATCCATAAATAATTCAGAAAGTTCTGGCGTGTCCCTTGCCTGCAGAAGTCATGTTGGTGTTAGTGAGTGACATGTGGCTGGGAGGAAGAAGAATAGACCTTATTAGGTTTGAAGAGGAGCCATATTGATGAGAGAGTTCAGGAGCATGTTATTTACTTCTTCCTTGGCTTCTCTTAAGCGCTTTAGATTTCTGAAACTCTCGTGGTAGATTTGGCTTTTCTCTGCTATCTATCCCATTAGTTTGGTTTTGCTTCCCTTTCAGTGCAGAGTGGCACCCAAAAATGTCCTTGCCACTGAGAAAAGCAGCATACTAACCTTCCAATAGCAAACTGCACAGTGATGAGCATGAAAGCAGTTTTCCTGGCAGTAGAAATAATGAATTCAGAGATGTGAGCCTAAGGCACATCTGTTGTAAAAGTATTCCCTGGCATTTTCTATGGCTGTAATGAATTGTGCAGGTTTGGAATTCTCGTGGCAAAAAAGAATCCCTCCAGTCACTACTTAAGAACCCAGTCTGATGTGAAATTAAATGTCATCGATGTCCCTTGGACATACAGCATTTAATAAGTTAGAACCTTTTGGCCATGACCTTGGCAGATAACTGTTCTCAGAGGCTCCTGTTTAAATGCATATTTATATTTAAAAGTAAACAAACAAATAGACAGCAGCCAAATCAAGAATCTCCTGCTGCATGCCAACCTGCTGTCTGTGTGCAGGGGTTTTGTTTGTGTTGAGGTTGATTTTAAAATTAGATTCTCCTAGGCATAAAAAATTAAGCTACAAAAGAAGTAAACTATGGAAGATAATATTTTTTCATTCTTATTTAATTGTTCCTAGCATATTTAATCTATGAAAGTAGAAAGGCTGCCATGGTTCTTATTTTATATTAACTAATGGTAGAGGTCCAGAATTAAAGCTAAGTACAGCCTGGTTTGTTCTTATGACCTGAGATTCCAAAGCTAATCAGTGGAATAATACATACAGAATAGACATATAAGATGTCATGAGAAAAAGCCAGAATATGGCTGATTTTAAGGTGTTTTAAGTTATTAATTCTCTCCCTTTCCTTCTTTTGTCATTTCTCCCTGATTTGCCTTTCTTTCTTGCCAAATGCTTTTGATCACTATAACTGTTTACCTCAACAAGTTTTCAATTACGTGCTTGACTGAATTTCTACTGCAGCTATTACCAGCGTAACTAGATCAAAATTAAACCACTGACTTAAAATCCCTATTTAACAGGAGTCTGGAAGCCAGCATTTGAGTTGAAATTACTATATTGCTTTTTCATATAATCTACTATATTTTGAAATGTACTATTAAGTCTGTAATAATCCTGTTCCTTCCTCTGTAAAAAGAAGACACCTATCTCCTTTTAATTGGAGGAAATGAAGTTGGGGATCTACACCTGCCTGTTTGAAAAATGTGTGCACTGGAGGCCAAGAATACTCATGTATTGTGTTGGTTTCTTCAATGACTGTTGCCTGCTGAAGAGCATTGTGTTATTCTTAATGTCAGGTTTAAGTAGTCTGACTGTATAGGATGCCAAGTTTCCTGTCTTCCTTGGGAAGCGACAACTCTTTTCCAACAACAACAACAAAATCTGAATCACAGATTTAACATCCACAATCCCTCCACCTCAGCTGTCCAAGGCTGTGCAAAATTCGACAGGAGGACTGGGATCAGGGCTGAGAAATTCTTGGCCTCTTGCCCATACTCAGTCAACTAAACTTCACTGCCTCGTCTGCTTGTGCTCTGTCACATACGAAGACTCCCATGCCCGCCAAGTCCATCTGGCATCTGTTACTCTGCAGGCTGTAAAGTAAGATGTAGATTTAGTGATCCTCTTGAGTGGGGCATCCCGCTGAGGACCATGCCTGTGAGTGAGCTCTGTGCCATGGATTCTTTAACTCGTGAGCAATGGGAGAGAGTTTTGTCAGCACTATGAGCTACACTGCAGGATGAGCGTATCCAGGTGCCAAAACATGAACAGCAGCCTTGCCACAGTGTCAGGAAAAGTCAAAGTGGACTAATTTACCATGTTTCTCAGCATTCTCTTCTGTGGATATACCTTTAGATCCGACACATATTTGATTTTGTATTAACAGTCTTTGGAGAATTTTTTTTTACTTTAATGTTTGAATATACAGGAACATGTTGTAGAGAATCTGGGGAGAAAATCTGTGGGGGAAATGTATCCTTTACTTTTCTAGCAAAAAGCAAATTTTATTTACCTTGTATTTTCAGGATGGGAACAACATATAATAATTATAGCAAATGCACTTTCCCAGTTAGTATATGCATGTGGTGCAGAAATAAAGGACAATTCCTATTTTTTTTTTTTTTTTTAGGGTACATGTCTATTAAATATCATTTAAAATAGATCAAGTAAAGGATGTTATAAATTGAGACTTCTGGAATTTGAAGGGCATAACATTAATTTTGTTAGTTGATGTCTAAGAGGAGAAAAAAACTGTATGTAAAGATGTACTGATTTGGATGTCAAACAGTTTAAATGAGCTCTTTTTCTTATGATCATGTTTTCTATGTTGGGGCCTATATGGGCTTTTGATGCTGTCTTATAAATGATTGCTTTTTAACAGCAAAAATACAATTTTCTGAATTTATAGCCACTTAGAGCTGATTATTTGTATCCTTTTCCAGCTCCAGGTTGTATTCCTGGCTTTTTTTCCCCCTTGAACTAATTCTGTTGGTCGTACTTTTTTCTGGAAATGGCTTAGTTCACCCACAAATGCTGTGCGTTGGATTGGCTGAAACCTTAATCTTTTTAAAAGGAATGTATTATGAGTAGGATAATATAAGAAAATGGAAGGGGGTAGTTAAAATTATGAGCCCTATTGTTGTTTCCAAGGAATGAGCCTTTACAGATGACACATTAGAATGTACACTTTTTCACTTCTTACTGGCTTCTGCTTCTGACAAGCTGTTTCTCTTTTAACCACTGTGTGGCATTTGACAGCAATATGCCCTTTCAAACCAATGAAAGAAAACAAAATATGTCCCTTCTGTAAATACCTATGGAGTAATGTGTGAAAGGAAGCAGCATCTGTTCCTCCCAAAGCAAAGTAATTTGTTTCAGCTTTTGTTCTGTTGCAGAAGTCAAAACTTTTATAAGAAGAATCTCTACGCAGAAGCGATAAGAGATGCCGGCAGCCCTGCTGACAATGAGAACGTGACACCTACTAGCAACAAGTCTCGGGTAACTATATTAATGTGGAGTGGAGAGGGAAGCAGGAAGGATCAAAGAGTGTTAGGGATCCACTTGAGATTATCCATCAAATAATTCACATCTTAAATATATTAAATAACTGCTAGAGTCATCAAGTGCTTTGCTGTGAACCCTAGTTCATCTTACCTCATTGTTATCCCTCAAAGTTCACAGCTGCCTGGATGTATTGCAACCATTAGCCAGTGTTATTGTTAGCTTTGAACACAACAGTTGGGGAACTGTGTTCTAAATTAAGGAAATGGCAATGCGATGACATGGCATATCACAGAGTTATTTTCACAGGAAAGTATGCCCTCCATAAAAAAAGCTTCTGGGAAGCCAAGTGCTGTGTGTGCTACATGAGATGTTGAACTTTATTTTGGGGGTTGATAAAATTAAATATCTCTGTAGAGGCTGCTGCCGCGTAAAGAAAAACAAGGAGGATGCTCTTGGGCAGTATGGGAGGGAATATAAAATACCAGTTTTGTACTGGTGTAGGTAGAAATGCCATCATGACATGGTTGTACTGGCCTATTTCTGTTGTCATTTTTGAATCTGCATTAGAGAATTTGGCCCCATAAGATCTGATCTAAGGACCTGATTCTCACTGGCATTAAAATGACATTACACCACTGGGTGATTGCAATTGAAACTTGAAGCTGGTGAGAGTGACATAATTATCATGTGTGCCCAGCCTGAGACTCCTTTCTCAGAATGGTGTGACTTACCCCAAGAGCTGGTCTGCACACACCTACCATTCAG
>JAAGNO010011127.1:84815-110320 GCA_033439905.1 Ceryle rudis | reverse complement strand
TACTGGAAACAAAGCAGCTCGAGACATGGTCCATTAATAAGTCCCCTAGGTATTAATATGATGCAAACAATGAAAAGAACACTTAATAATTTCTAAAAGAATTAGCTACTCATGCCCATATAAAAACTGAGAGTTCTTAAAAACAAGTGTTCATAACTTTGTAGTTTCATGATGCAGCAATTTTTTTGCAGCTCTGGGCTTTTTATTGATTATAGCCAGCAAGTTTTATGTGCTGTATTCAGTCTACAGAACAGAGTGCACATTTTAATGAACATGATCTTTGTTAATATTGATTGCACAAAGCTATACAGTTGAGTGTGATGTAATAAACTGAGAGAAAGCACAGTTGATATTTCATTGGTCTATTAATAGTAGTTGGTCATAATGTAAGGGTAGTGAAAGTATGCTATATATAAATTTATCCTTTTTTTTCACTTGAGAAAGAAATGGAAATATTTAGACTAAGATTTTAATGGCCATTTTGCTGATTACTTCTTGTTTGCAAAAGAAAGTTGGGCCTGGTTCTGTGCAGCCTTTGTGCAGTGTGTGTGTGCCTGTAAATGGTAATTGAAGAAGAAATATGTAAATAAAATGTCTTTTGAAACGTAACCATTTTAAAAAGAAATAATCTGAATACAGTCAGATGCTGAACATCTCGATGGAGACCAAAATCACTAATAATTATGGGAGATTCAAGGATCCTTACAGTATTTTTATGCAATAATAATAGAGTTCAAACTTATTTCCGCTGACCTTAGTGTTGCTCATTAAAGGTTTTAGCAGAGACCTGGATATAGTCGCATTCAAGCTAGGTGTTTGGAATTAAAATATAGATAAAAGGAAAAAGGTTAATCCAGGTCAAGGGAACAGACCAAAACTGGGATTGCATAAGATTATAGTATCTTTCCTCATTTCTCCAATGGTCAACATCAGTTAGTTTAAAGTAACACTCTTCTCTGCAAAATCTCCTAAATGAGAATCTAAACATGGTATTAACTGTCTGGTTTTTGGCTTTGTCTGTATCCTTAATCACTACACGATGATTTCTGACCTCTAAGAGAGTTTTATTTGCCTAAACTCAGAAATATGCTAAACACCACCTCCAGAAGACTGAGGTATATAACAAGGCACCCCCTACTGCTTATTATATCTTGTAATCATAATACTACCTTTCTCCTTCCTCATAACTAAGGATCTGTACCAATCGTAGGAAGTACATCAAAACACACTGAGCCCATTTTCAGAACAGCGAGTGAACCATGACCCCAGAGCTGGACACTACCAAATGCTGAGGCAGTTGGATCTGGATCTGATCTACCTTTTGGCTGGATGTAATAATAAACCAAACATGAAGTCTTCATCCAGCCTGTGGTTCCTTACTCCTTTTCTGCATCCCATAGAGCATTCCCTCAAAAGGCAAATTCAGAGCTTTGTGGCTGAAGATGCTGCTACTTTAGAGAGTGGTAGTGAGCAGTCGGGAGCTCTTGTTTCTGTTCCTCACTCCACTGCTCATGGGGTGGCATCAGGCAAATAACTCAGCAGGTCCTTGCAAGCTTTCTCCTCACTCAAATAGAAAAAGAGATGGAGAGAGGACACAGGAATTCTTACCTATATTCTAATAGCTTTCAGTGTGGCATGTTTTTTTTACCTTTGCAAGAAATTCCCATGGAAGGGCTATTCTTATAAGCAAAGCTAACATTACAATTGATAGGCTTGGAATCAAGCTGTTTGAGATGCACATTCCTCCAGAGACAGATTAAGACAGATTAAATGGATGCAGTTTTAGCACGGCTGTTAGTATTGACTCATTTTACACCAGATCTGAATCTAAACCCATTCTCACATTTCTATATGCATAATGAGTGGGTATTGTAAACCCTAACTACTCAGTATTTTATTCTTGAGTGATGTTAACTAATCTTTTTTTTTGTGGTAAAATGGACATTTGTCTAGAGCCTGTTTGCCCTAGAGTCCAAATTAAATCCTAAACCAGTTGAACTGTGCTAACCTTTTGCATAGAGGTGAATTCAGCCTCTGTTTATATGTGTAATGATAAGCAGATCCAGATCTGAGATTGTAGAACTGCTTTACAGAACAGCAGCACTGAAGCTCTGCATCAGGAGGCTTCAATAAGCAAAACACAGGTATGTTTGCCTCAGTGTATATTTTAGGATGAAGGGAGCATTAGAAGCATTCAAATGTATCGGTGCGAGGTCTTCTGATCTACAATAACACAAGGCACGCAGTGTGAAGTCTGGTTCAAGAGTCCTTTCAATTAAAGATTTCAGCCAACCCCGTAGCATGTAAGCTGGGGTATGAGAGTGTGCTGTATACCACCCAGCTTGCTATGAGTAGAGGAGGAAAGGGTGGCTGGGTTCTTTAAACAGTTAGACCTAACAAATGACTCGTTTTGAAGTCTTAGGAAAGAATGTGTGCTAGAGTGCACTAATACTGGCAAACAACAGAAGAGAAACGGATACAGCCAAAAGTTGGCAGATCTTCTCTTGGAATGCAAAGGCAGGGGTGTGGGGGGGTGGGAAGAAGCCAAGAATAAAAAGACTAGGTGTTATTCTTTCCATATGTGTTTATAGAAAAGGGATAGATTTCACATTTCACCTTTTTCCAGTTTAATGTGTATTTTTTCTTCTGGTATGGTTTTTGCTACTTTTATTCACCATCTATTGTTCTCTTACAGGTCATTCAGCCTTACATTTAGATGGCTTTGTAATCCAGGTAGCGTGCCTCTGCTTCCCATCCGCCAAATCAAAGGGTCATAGTTAGCGCGCTGCTAAGCATTTACATCTATCCTGCGTGCTGGGCGTAGATACCAATCATCCACAGTCTGCTTCTTCAAAAGCATAAAAGCCAAACAAATGTCCAGAGGATGGGAAGCATCTTAAAGACCAATGGCTGACAGTTTTCAAATCTCCTCATTATAAAAATAAGAATGAAATAGGGAGCTTATTTATTCTGTAAATGGCCTAGAAGAAGAAAAGGGAATGATGAAGCAGTGGTTAAAGGACATGGTTCATCAGATCAGCCCTTCCTGAAGACAAATCTAGATCATCTCTCATATGACCTAAATTAATGTAAACTCTTCTTTATAGAGCTCCTCTTCTGTTGTTTCCACGTGTGAAACTACCATTTCTGGTGCAATGTTTTGAGGTTCTTCTGTGTGCACGTTTGTGTGTTTCTAGCCTTACATTAGCACGTAGTGCATTAGTTTAAGGATTTGATAGAGCAGTTGATGTTATTATATTAGTGGATGATGGATATAGCCAAGAAATATCACAAAGCTGAACGTAGTGTTCAGAGGAACTAGACACTTTCCAAGGGTACAATCTCACTCCTGCCCCAGCCGGTGGAGGAATGTGGTCTGTGCTGCCTCTGTGAGTTCAGTTCAGTAGCTGTAGGCAGGGCTGTAGGCTGCAGGCAGTGACTGAACCACTCTGCAATCTGTATTCATGCTGGATTGTGCTTCACATATATGCCCATGGTTGCACTCAAGCTAATAGAGAATGTAGATCAAATATCCACATCCTTTTGTTGGTTACCTACCTGAACTGTATCTTCTTGCCACATGCTGCCTATCTTACTGACTGACCACCTAGACCCATTGAAACACACAGATTTACGTAGAAAGGTCATTTGTCTTTTTCACCACCATAGCTAAGAAGCAATATAAATCAGCACTTTCTCAAATAAGAACTTTAGATATTCCCAGAAATGTCGAACTTAATTTAACATTTTCTGACCTATCAGGTGAAAAGGACACAGCACTGAATTTCAGATGTTAGATAAAGTGGCATCCATCTGCTGGTACTCTGAGCTATAGGATACATTTTTTCTTTAAAGGTCTAAAAGGTAAATGTAATCGTAAGTATAAGATTTGTCTTCTTGGCTGATGGATAGAGAAGTGATAATAAGTTTGCAGCGGAATCTCCCTCTTACTCAACATGTATAATCAATGCTGCAAAACCTGAGAGACCAGGTAAATGTGTGCACGATTTCCAGTCACAGCTCCAGTCCCGCAGGGTATGAGATGTTCAGCTTCTTTATTTATTTATTTTCCCTTCAGGACTTTCTGAAAAGTTTTTTTCCCGCAGAACTTTGCAAATCACAAGGGTTTGGCTAAGCTTCAGAGAAGAGTCATGTGAATGTATAGGCTCATAGCTGAGAGGAATCTGTCGAGGTTCCCTGTTCAACTGTCGAGGTTCCCTGCAAGCATCTGGTGAATGCCACTGGAGACTTTGGTTTTGTAGAACTCTCAAATTGGTTTTAGGAGTGTCTGCATTCACTAAACTTTCTATGTTGTTGAAACTCCATTTATTTTTTTGTGAAAGGTTTTGGGGGGGGTCTAATTTCTAATCAGACTTCTAACTAAGGGCACGCTTCAGCTGTAGAAGCAGAGAAAAACCTCAAAAAATTATTGAAATGAATGAGAGAATGGTAGGTATTTAGTGCAACACTCACACACCCCCCCTCGTGAAAACCCATTTATTTACTAGAAAAGCTGATCAATTGAAAATTGTTAAATGTGGCATTCAAAACTCTCTGTCCAACATTAACTCAACCACTTTGTTTATGTGCATTGCATTCATCTGGGGTTTCTTTGCTCCTATGGATTTTTACCTCATGCATGCACAAAACAATTTAGAACAGATTTACACTAAAAAAATTGTTTTGGTGCTCAACCTTAATTGTATTTTACCAGCAAAATCCCTACTGTGCTTTTAGTGAAAGGAAGCATTAAATTAATTTAAACAGAATCTTGAAAACTATTAAACCACTTTTGGATAGAGCTCGCATTTGAAACCAGTTCAAACGTGCCTGCTTCTCCACGCTGACACCGCTGTTGTAAACTATTAGCAGTGATGTTCTGGGCTGCCTCTTTGTCCTGTTTCACTACTGCTGTTCAGGTTATTCCATCAGGAAGCCTCAAAAAGTGGAATTGTCCTCAATACATCACCAAACTCCAAACCTGGATGCCAGTGTGGCTTAGCTTTCTGTAGGGGCAATGAGACTTCTGTTGAGCCTGGTTGCATCTGAGTTGCAGAAGTTACACACAATGAATTTAGGAAAGGATGGAGTTCCAGCTTGAACTGTGAATTTCCTGACTTCTTATTAAAACCAGATGTTTGGTGCTGTTATAACATAGAGTTTTATGGGTGAATACAGCAATATTTTATTTCATAAATGTGAGCTTTACAACAAATCTAATGGGAATTGTAAAGTAGTACCTGACAATATCAATGTTTAAATGTCCCAGTGTAGCATATTAAAACAATAGCAATTCTTTGCTCATGATACAGCTGAGGTGCAAATCCATATGCTGATATCCTGTGTAAAATGTGTCAGATGGGAGAGAGAAACACAATCTCTCAGGACAATATTTCAGGGCCAAATGCAGTCTCTGTGGAATGTCTTTACAGATTGATTTCTCAAAGCTATGAAAAATAAATGTAAACATTCTTGCAAAAGTCTGTAAGCATTTATGGGTTTGCATTATGTATAAGTTCTGTCCATTTATGGCAGAAAGAAACACCACAGTGTGTCATACAGACTTTTGCATATTACATGCTGAATGTTGCATCAGTGTGTCCATGGGATCTCGAAGAAAATCTTGTCTAGCTCAGTGTTTACTTTCTTAGAATTAATTGCACATCCACATCCTTCTCCACTATGTTTTTTTCTTTATTAATTTTTTCTCCTGTCTCACTGCTCTGGGAAGACATCCAGCCATGTAGCAAGAAAAGCAAAAGCACTGAGAGGTGCAATCCCAGCCAGTAAGTGATGGAGCCAACCTGGCAGCTGTCAGTCCAGTTGCTGTTCTCCCTTCCTGACTTACATCTTTGTGCCAATGTCAGACCCAGTGCCTCATCTAGGAAATAAGGCTGCTTGAGCTTAGTGCCTTAAGATTTCACCCGATATTGCATTTTATAGTGGAAGAAACTGTTGCCTCTGGGGTAAGGCAAGGGCTGGGCCTGCTCTAGAAACAGGGGACGGGGTGCTACAAGGTGTGATTTGTGACTGAAAGAGCTGTACTGGCAAAAATTCCTCGAGTGAATGCATATACACAGATGAAACTTTCCTTGAACTGGGCTGGTGGTGAGGTGTGGTGCAAACCTGGCTTTCTACGGCCGCCTTTCTTTTTTGCTCTTTTGCAGGAGCTGCTCCCTCTGCTTTCACTGATGTTTCTCCTAACCCAATATGAACACCAGGATATGAAAGCAGATTTCAAACTCACAAGCAAGGTACCGTGCAAGTAGCAGATTTAAGAGCTATAGTGTTCACTCCAAAATATTGGAGGAGGAGAACTGACACAAAGCATCAAACACCATTTTTCTTTAGGAAGGAGAGTCAGGACAAACCACCACCATGAAATGTCTTCCTTATTTCGGAGTTACAGTGGTCAAAATGTTGCAGTTGTTCACCTGTAAAACTCAATTCCTAAACTGGGCATTATGTTTTTGTTCCCCTTCATAGCTGTTATGGCTGAGATCAAAAGTGCTGGAGTGGGTTGGTGCCTTCAACCTGTCTCCTGATTTCTGTGCCAGGGAGTCTATTTCCATAGGGAGTGCAAATGAAGGCATTATATGGATGAAAGTCTGGATCATCTTGGGCAAGGTCCATCACTGCAACCTTTTGATCTATGGGGGGGAAAAGTGTCTTCTTACATTAGATCTATTTGGTGTTTGTGAAGACATATGGAGTGAGAATACTGGAAACCACATGCCCACGTTTATCTGAAGGTTGGGGATTACCTTCCTGACGGGTGAGAAAGAAGTTGTCTCAAATCTCATTCAAATGTTTCCTTTGTTTCAGTAAATCTTGGAAGAGAGACAAATTATAGCAAATATGTAATTTTGACATGAAAAACAGTCCAAAAGAGCCTGAAATGAAGCCACAAATTCCCTTCAGCTAGGCACAGAGAAAGAACGTGGCTCTCTTGCAAACTATCTGCTCTCACATGTTGAAATTCCAAAGGTTGGTGTCTCTCTGTCTTTTTCTCTTTTTAATTGGAAAAAAAGGATTATTGCTCCCCCACTTCATTAGCTCTGCCAGTCTCTAGTGCTATTAAATCTCTCTTCCTAGTAGTTTAAAGCAACCCTTTTACATCATTTTAAATGTATATCAGCTTGTTGAGGGTCCTGCATTCAGGTGTCAAGGTGAGGGTGGTGGTAAGAGCAGGACCTCAAGAAGGGGATTTTCATGTTCTGTTAAACTCTTCCTGACTTTGACTTTAACAGAGAACAAAATGGCCTACGGGACAGCATGAATCAGTGTAATCCAGCAACGTTCACCACTTAACCGCTCTTTAATAGTGGACAATGCAGTGTTTTATCTGTGTCCCTTTCTTCCACTTTGTCTGTACCTCTTCAGATAGCCAGCTTTTTGGGTGCCTGAGACTCTCCTCCTGTACAAAGCCTACTTAGGCCATGCCCTGTAGTGCTGTGCCCAGAGACTTGCCCAGGTTGACCCAAGCCAGGGCCAGGCCATCACCCTGTTTGGCACAGGGCTGGACGCACACCATAGCTGGGTTGGGAGAAGACCAGAAGGGTCTGGATGCTGCTGCAACAGGATACTGCTTAAAAATGCCCTAAGTGATCCACAAATGGTAATAATAAAAATAAAATATATGGTGCTGCTGCAACACTGGTGTTTATCCAGAAAATAGAACATCGGGGTTTTTTTTCCACCCAGCTTGCACTGAAACTGGCAGACGTGCTCTTGTTAGGAAAAAGGGTACCACTGAAACAGGTACAAGAATTACCCATCCGAACGATCTTTTTCACCAGCTCACTAGTCCAGTTGCAAGTTCTAATGTTAAACAACAATGTATTTGAGTGAGTGTCAGCTGCCAGAGTATTTTTTTATTAGTATATAGGCTGTCACATCATTGCTCTCAACACTAGAAAGTGACGACAGGCTGAGAAGCACAGAAAGCTGCTGTTATTTCATCATCCTCTCCTTCCCCCCTGATGGTCCTTTTCCTCTGTGTTGTGTCATTTGAACTGGTGTTTTGCCTTGCTGTGGATTTACTTAAGGCAGACATTGGTGCGACCTGACTCAGTGACAGGCTTTCTGCCCACAGCTGTGACACCACAGCAGCTTTCTGACCACTTCTCTTCTGGTTTTGGCTCCTCTGGCATCACCCTTTGGGACGTGTTGGGGAAAAATAAACCAAACCCAACCATAAAGTTCCTAGGTAAGCAAAATAAAATGTCAGGTTAAACAGTCTGCTAGGACCGACTGAAAGCTCTGCATGAAAGGGCAAGATGCTCATCGGATGAGTTGGAAATGGTGTGAGGAGGAATTTGCAGAACAAGGCTCTGTGAGCTCTGTGCAGGCCTCCAGAGGGAGGGAGGCAGGGAGGGAGGGAGGTCTCCTCTTTTATTATCTGATGAACATCAGTCCCTTTGGTCAGACTGCTAGGCGCCTTCTGGAGCTTAACCTCAGATTAACATCTGCTTCATTTCAGTGTCTGTCTGATAGTGATATCAATAAACATCATCATCTTACAGTAAAAACTGATAATTAAATCTGTGCCTGCTGACTCACTCTGTATTGTGCCCTGGGGAATAATTTCAGATAGTGAAAATTAAATAGATTTGCAAATATTTTCTATTTCACTGAAAAATAAATATGAAGCTCTTGTAAGCGTGATTACCCATATATAATGTGTATCCATAGATCATATGAAGTGCAGCCAAAGGCAAGCTGAATTTGCTTTTGTTGGACCTGCTGTAAATTAGTATGTCCTGTTGACCAGACCTGGACCTGTTACACCAGGATGGTACCTGCGGGTCCGACCGCTGCCTCCTTTCTGCTTTGCAAAGATCTGTGGCAACTGGGAAGAGTGTATTGCAGGAAAAACACAGGTAAGCACGGTGCTACATTTCATTTGCAACCAAGAGCTCTTGCACTCTCTAGCAGGCAAATCTGCTGTCCGACTTCAGTTGGACAGACCCAGTTTTGAGCTACAAAAATCCATTTTTCAAGACTTTCCTCTAGACTGCCCCACGGTGCGTGATAAGCAGTCTCTTGAAGGGATGGGGCTGCACCTCCCACCAGTGGTGAGGAGTAAGAAAAGTCCTGAAGGAAAGCGTGAGGCATGAAGTGCTTTGAGCAAGGCGAGGGCTGACAGGCACTTACTAGTATTACACGTGAGGCCCAGTTAAGAGCAGAGCGTGGCTCAGCAGGGACACTCCTCGCCAGCAGGTACAGCTCTCCCGGAGCCCTCCCCACGGCAGCGGCCAAGCATCCTGCTGAAACCCATGCGCAGCCCCAGTGAGTGACTCAGCAGTGCTCCCATCACTCTCCGTTCGTCACTCTCACCGTCTCCTGCGGTCAATCCCTTGCTGAACCCTAGAAGACTAGGAGCTGGAGAGGGCTCAGTCTCCAGCCTTGGAGAGGTTTATGTAGGTGTTCAGCTCTGTGCCTGACCGTAGTTTATTGTGTGGTGCTGTGGCGCAGGTTCAGAGCCTTGAGCTGAGGGATTTTTGTTGTTTTATTGAGAAGACATAATGGGACAAAGAGAGAAAAACAAAAACTGAGTATCTACTTTCATTTTCTAAACAACCAGCCTGCATGTTTGTACATTCAGAAAAGGTCACTGTCGGGAAATGAAAACACAAAGAGCGAATCCGAAGAAGAGTATAACAATGTAGCTCTGCCATAAACAAGAGAAAATGGGACTTCTTTCTTGAATTTTATATCAAATTCTGTCCTGCTGCTTTGGGAAAAAACATACAGGGGGAGATGTGAAACTGCTTGCATAAGCATTGATTTTATTTATCTTTTTAATAAGTAAAAGCATAAAAAGCAGTTAAAATACTCCAGTTGCATGCACATTTATCTTTTTCAGTCTACCTGTTCAAGAGGGGTTTGTCCAACTAACCTAATATCATTACTTCTGGAGATGAACCAAGGCATACCATTTGATCCTTCTGCCATGGGGGCATCCCAGCACATCACCAAACCTGCATGAGGATTTGGGCTTGCTCCTGAAATCCTGTGAGCAGGGCATTAGGTGTCCTGTGAGCAAGCGAAGTGACATACGCTGGTATGTACCTCTGAGTCAGGATTTGCTGCTGTGCAGCTCAGGTCATGGAGCCAGTTGCACCTGAAACTGCCTCTGGAATCTTTCAGGGTTTAATCTGAAGGTCTGAATTTGATGTAGCTTGAGTTGTTTATGAGTGAAGATATTTAAATGCCTTTGCTAGACTGCAATGCAGTTAAAGGTTATTTAGCATTCATTAAAAATCCCAAACACTAACAACCCTCCACCCTGAGAACCCACAGATCTGCACTACTACTGACAGTCATAAGATTAAAGCAGAAGTAGGTAAAATATCTCAGTCCTCTAATGTGAGAATCCACAAAATAGGGATCTGGGGAACACATACTTAAAGAATCTTTAGAGATCTGATATAAGCTGTTCCTACTTTAGCTAATCTCCATCATTAAAACACATGCGTTTATCATACATTAATACATAGCATGTCGTGAAGGCCTGATCCTGTTAAAATCAAAAGCAGGTTGTCTCTTGATTTTGATGGGTTATCATTTCTGTTATTTCATTAATTTTTATTTAAAAAAAAAAAAAAAGAGAATTATCTGCAGCTCCATGTGTTTATTCACTGCAGAGACCCAACCCGAGATCTGTACCTTGTACCAATATTTTAATGTAATGCTTCAGAATGAGACCCAGTTGGTGGTGAAACGGGAGACCACGGAAAGACAGTAGGACACATTTGTCAAAGTTTTCATTGACAGGACAAATCTCCTTTGCTCAGGTTTAGGCTAAAAGCTTTTGCTTCGCTTTTCCCATGTGGATGGTCCCTGTGGCTCAGCCATGTGCATTAATCCATTTAGCTGCCCAAATGTGTCTGTCTGTTGAGAGGAGGGAGCAGCCCTCGCTTACCGTCCCTCTTACCCTCTCCCCAGGGGAGGGGACACTGGAGCTTTGTTTGGCTTAGCCTGTTTAGAATTGTATTTTGCGTTACGAAAAGGAACTTTATGCTTAGTGGTAGGTAAGAGAAGCAAAGCTTTGCAGAGGCTGTGTGTGGTCTTGGAGGGTCTGAATTTCGAATCGTGCTTTGCTGCAGATTCAGGGGTCTCCCGTCCCACAGTGATGCCCTGAGCAGCTTGGAGAGAACAAGAGGCTCCTCCACTGCTTTGAGCACATAGGAGCACCTTTCAGTTTGGGTTCTCAGGGGCATCCTCATCTGTACGCTGGGGATAGGGTACTGGGAAGGACATAACCCCCATGCTGCCCTACTTGCTGAGTATGAGGCTTGGACAAGGGCTTGCCCTTTGTCTGGGGACACGTCTCGTGGGCCCGCAATGCCTTCTCCCTGCTCCAGGGGCTGATGGATGCTGTGAGGGTATCTAGCAGCTCTTGCAAGCTGCTGTCTAGCTTTGCCCAGCACAGAAGGCCACAGTGGGGAGGGCCAGCTTCTGGTAAGTGGCCATGCATGGAAAATCTTGCTAGAGCTTGACGGAATACCATGGGTTGGCCTGGGGCAGCTGGCCGGCATATGCAGGGTCATATCACCCACCTTCCTCCTTGCCTGTGGTCCTGGGCCACTTAGGCAGGCACGGAGATGTCCAGTGTGATGAAGCAGGAGAATCCCGAGCAGCTGGGTAATTTGAATATTTTGTGTTACTTTGACTATACGAACAGCTGTAAAATGCTAATTACTTTTATGAGGTGTCCAACAGCTCCATTTAATTTACTGGTGCTGTTTTATTTAGCATGCATTTGTAAAGGGCTTCTGACAAAAAGGACATTTGTTAATGTTCAGAAAAGCAAATTTTGGTTTACATGTCTAATACTGTCTTGGAAAAATTTATCTGATAACTTGCCTGATTAAAGTGAGGCCAAAATTAATGGAGTGGGGCTTACACTAATGGAGCAGAGCCAGCTCTCAGCCTTTTCTCTCTAAGCCCTTTTGAAATTTCTGGAAGTGTACAGATCCCCCAGAAACCTTTCTACTTCACTAAATGTATTTCAGTTACTTTTCTTAAAGGAGTGCTCAAGGTGCAATGTCATTGGCCTACACTTACCTGGATCTAGTGAAAACACTTCCATCCAAACTCTTAAGCGCTCTACGGATGTTAATGAATCCTGGCTGGAGAGAAGCATTATTTGTACTTATGACCAGGGGACCTGAGGCATGGAGAGAGTGAGGCGTTTTCACGAGTTTAGAAAGGCACTAATATCCACCCAAGCAACATGCTCTTCTTTGTGGCTGCATTGGCTAAAGCCGGGTGGCTTCTAAAATGTGCCTGTGGCTCAGCAGCATCCTCATGGATCATATCAGCATTAACTTTCCTCTGTCCTTCTCCCCTTGTCCTGGGTGCTCTCACATCTAACTCTCACATCCAAAAAGAGCAAACACTTTCAAAGATCTTGCTGCATGATGGTACATTTTCATTGCTTTTGGTGGTTTCTGGTTGGGCTGGCTGTGCTTTCATAACTAGGCAAAAAAAGAATCATTCATGACATCAGGATCTGTGCCTAAACAGGATCGCTTCCCAGCTCCTAGTTCTTCTGCTTGCCTTTGCCAGTTATGGAAACCTAAGTGCACGGGAGAGAAAGGAGCTGTGGCAGCCTCCACCAGGCCCTTGCATGGATCACCAGGGCAATACGACCCTACGCTATGCAAGCAGCATGTGCCAGAGAGCGTTCAGAGAGTCGTTCAGCAGCAACCCACTGAATCTGAGTGTGGTCCTCCAACTATTTGGGCAAATGTTGGGCACCAAGTGGTGGCCAAAGACTTTTTTTGGGAAAGCAGGACCCCACTGAGCCTCAGCCTGGATAATGTGTCCATGGACAACCAGGAGTTAACCGTAACTCTGATAAAACTGTTTAGTTTGGCAGGGGGCTCAGTGTCTCTCAAGATTTCAGTGTGAGTACCTTGCAGAGAGGCCAGGAAATTGCACTTTAAACTCTGTTGGAGGCATGTCATATTTTTATTTGTAAGAGAATTATATGCTGAGGTTTGGTTTTGGGGCATCTGTACTCAGTGCTAACATCTCCTCTCATTTTATGGACTAAACCCTTTAGATGTGAGGTTTTACACAGATTGAATTAGGACATAACAGCCATTGTTTAGCCTTCCATTCAAAGGTAAGTATATTTACATGTAGCATTTAAATAAAGGAGAGCAATGAGTGTCTACCCAGAGGGGCTGTCACTTCACGTAAGTGTGAAGGCGAGTTCTGTAGTGTGCTAACATGGAGAGGAGGTTTCTTCATGTGTTAGTTTTCCTCACTACTTAATATAATCAGGAATCCAAGAGCTGTTTAACACAGCAGAGTAAAAGCTGTATTGAAATATAATGCTGATAGATATTTAGGATCTAATATATAATCCCTAATATATAGGGAAATGTCGACTCCAATCTGCATTCAGGACATAACAATAAACACCGGTCTGGTTATTCACCACATTCTAAACCCATGCATATTCAGTGATCTATAAACCTGTTAACAAGCCTTCCTGTTCTCGCTGGAGGAGGCTGGTATAAACACTGTAATTTAATCATAAAGATTTTGACCTCAGCACTATCAATTAGAAGCCTTGTTGCTGGCTGAGGGTATATAACCATATGCTTAAAAGTGGGTATTGCAAAAATATGTTTGCCGTGAATTAAAATTCGAGCGAACTTTGGCAGCTGGTTTCATGTCTGGTTTTGTCTGCTCACTGGTAAAAAACTTTATTGAGAAAATAGCTGAGAAGAGTTAAATTCAAACTTTAACACAAAAGTACTCAGTGAAACAGGAATGTATATAAGCTATGCAATTATTTTTGTGCTCTCAGCCAAAGGCTGGAATCGGTCCCAAGCGTGACCAATAATAGCTGAGCAAGCCTCAGCCTGGAACATTATTTGTTTACAAGCTGACTTGGTAGATAATTATACATGTACTTATAGAAGTAATTGGTAAATTAAGCCGTTGCATAGATGTTTGCAGGATAGTGTTTGCAACTAAAGCTTTACAGAACAAAATAATTATTTCAGCAGTGGAACAAGAAATACATTTGAGGAAATTACAATTGGTCTCAAATATTCTGCAGATGGAAAGTGACTCTTACATCACTGGATGCTTTATGTTCCAGCCCCAGTTGTGGATGAAAGACGGAATTTAAACAGAGCGAAAATTGCACAGAGCCATAACTGTGAGGTTTAAAATTCAAGTAGGTGAAAGCTCAGATGTGAAAAAGAGCTATTTCCACATGGCTGAACTGAGATAACGACTTGGGATGAGATGCCTTTGACACAGCCTTGGTCCAAGCAAGAAATTGCTTGGAGGTAATGAAAGAGCCAATTTTGTAGAGTGCACAGGGAGAAGGAGAAGACAAAAGTGTATAGCTGGCTGCTTCAGACTTCAGCGAATGCTTTGAAAGTCAGGGAGTTGAGTTGTGAAAGCTTTGGTCATACCTTCTTCTGCCTGATTTTGTCTCCCATTTCAAGGAATTTAAAGAAGAGACTTGGGAGATGTGATGTTAACTAACACTGATGACCAAGGCTTGTGAGAGTTTTTTGGTCAAAAAGCCGTCGAGATTTACGAGTACACTTTGAAGAGGGTTTTACTGATGTGATTTCCACCAGGGACTGTCCAGCAGGGAGAAGTAGCAACTGCAACAGCAAAGTGGAAAACAGTGCCTCTTCTTTTGTCTCAGAGGAGTAGGTTGTTCATTTCTGGAGAAGACCTGGTAAGAATGCTTTGTATTCACCTCTTTCAGGATACCACTGTTCCTGAACCCTTGCAATCTCAGAGTATTCGTCCTTGTGAAGGTCTGATAGAGCAGGATAGTGCTACCTGAAAGGAGGTTGTAGTGAGGTGGGGGTCAGGCTTTTCTCTGAAGTAACAAGCAATAGGACAAGAGGAAATGGCCTGAAGTTGCACCAGGGGACGTTTAGGTTGGACATTAAGAAAAGCTTCTTCACTGAAAGGGTTGTTAAGCCCTGGAACAGGCTGCCCAGGGAGGTAGTGGAGTCACCATCCCTGGAGGTATCAAAAAGACATGTAGACTAAGTGCTTAGGGACAGGGTTTAGCGGTGGGCTGGGCAGTGTTAGGTTAATGGTTGGTCTCAATGATCTTAAATATCTTTGCCAACTGAAACAATGCTATGATTCTATGATTCTATTCTCATTTTAAAGGTGGTGGAATCAAGAAGAAAAAAGAGAAATAACTCTTGCCCACTGTGATAGAAACATATTTGAGGCAGAAAGTTGAGTCTCATTATCTCACAGTTTGCCCATGTGGGACAAGTTTCAGAAAATAAGTCATTTGAGGGCTCAGATGCTGATTTACAATGTGTTTGCCAAGGGAAAAAGACATTATTTTAATTTCTTTCCAGGTGTGATGGTTCACAGCGAATAGTTTGGACAGTTGTACAAACTGCTCCTCCTCCAACACCACGATGCTCTTCCATGGAACTGTTCCACCTCTTCTACACTGATCAGTCTCTCTCTTCACAGAATCACAGAATTGCTGTGGTTGGAAAAGACCTTCAAGATCATCAAGTCCAACCATTATCTCACTCTACCAGGGTCACTACTACACCATATCCCTGAGCACCACATCTGGATGGCTTTTAAATACATCCAGGCGTGGCGATTCAACCACTTCCCTGGGCAGCCTGGTCCAGTCTTTGATAACCCTTTTGGCAGACGAATTTTTCCTCATGTCCAACCTAAACCACCCCTGGTGCAACCTGAGGCCATTTCCTCTTGTCCTATCAGTTATGACTCATGAGAAGATACCAACCGGCCCCCCCCTGCAACCTCCTTTCAGGTAGTTGTAGAGAGTCAGAAGGTCTCTCCTCTCAGCCTCCTTTTCTCCAGTCTAAAAAACCCCAGCTCCCTCAGCTGCTCTTCATAAGACTTATTCTCAAGACCCCACACCAGCTTGAGTTCCTGGACTCACATTCTTTTCACTTAAGTCCTCACAAAATTACCAGGCTCCTTGATCATGTTTCAGTCATGTCAAGAGGTACCTTGTATCCTATGTTTCAGCTGCTTTTTATTCTCACCTTTAAAGGGTTCATCAACCTTTCCTCTCTAATTCTTCCCCTTGCCACATGTAGGAAAGATTTACTGCAAACTAAGGATGGTCCTCGTGTTTATTTGAGTTGCTGTCGTGTTTAGTCTCTGTCAAGCCAGACAGAGTGGCTGCATCACTGGCTCTCACAGGCCTGCGTTAAATGTCATTTTCAGCATGTGTTAGAAAACATTGCATGGAGAACATAATCCATTTTATTAGTTCTGAAACATGAAAATCCTCTCACTAGCCATCAGGAAGAACCTCACACAGGTTGTCTAAAAGACTTTGTTACAGCCAGGCTAGATGCTGAACTCAGAGATGTGTGCCATCATTATCTGCTTAAGCAGAAGTGCCTTACAGGAAAATTCCCACTGACACTGTAGGATAACTTGGTTTACTATGAAGTCAGGTGGTAACAGCATCCAGTTTTGCCCAGCAAGCACCCACAAGTCTTCCGCTTCCTGAATGTTAAAAGCTACCCCTGCTGTAGACAGAAGCTCATTAATAAGAGCTGTATTAATTGATGTCCTAGTGCAATACTGGGCACCTGGGCAGGAGTACAGGAGGTTGGAGTGCTACAGTTTTATTTCTCCATATATCTCCAAACAAAGTAGATGATTCTTTCATCTCATGTTTAGGAAAATTATAATCTTTACTTTTACTCTAGGTCTTCTCAGACATTGAGTGATTTCAAGGTGGCAGAGCATCATGCTGTATTTACCGGGACACGTTAGTTTTATCCTTCAACTTCCTAACATCTCGCCCAGTTTAGATGTTCCTCAGTATTTGGAGGGTCATCTCCATGAAGATGAAAGGACTGGTAATATGGGATTTCTCCTGGAGAAATGGCATCTCCCTTGGCCACATCGGAACCTCCTTGGCATGCAGTGGGACATCAGGAAACGACAGGAAACTTGGACATCCTCCAAAACTTGGAGAAAAGGCCTTCTGCTCAGCTGATGCAGGAGACAGACAAGGTATGTGTTCATCAAAACATGCTGCGTTTTAGAAAACCTGGCCACTTCTGTGGCTTGTGTTGTGTTGTTCAAGACAAGGGCTCCCTACAGAAGGGACAGCTGTTGGAGAATTGTTTCACCGACTTGTCTGTTTTGGGGGGGAAGTGGGATGATTTGGGAGTTTTATGTTTTGCTTCCGTGTGTCAGGCTGGTCCAGCAGAGGGGGCTTTTGCACAGAGGAGAGACAGTTTGGTGGGTGTGGTTCCTGACACCCAGGTGCAAGTCCTCCTGCAGCACCAGCCACCAGCCTGACCAGAAGTCTCTCACAGCATTTAGTATGTAAACACAGGGATGGCTTTATTCCATTAAATTTATGATGCAGGAGACATTTGGCATTTCTTATTTGTGCCTGGACCAGTCATCTCAAGCTGACTGGTGCAGCATTGTTATATCTGATAACTAAATGTTTCCCCGCTGTCACTTTGCCTTCCCAGTCATGGGATGTTTCAGTAACTGCTGTAAATATGCTCATGCTGAAAGATAGCAGCAGCAATATGACCTTGGAGGAAGTAATGGTCTAAAACCTCAAAAGGTTTTGGAATCAAATGTATGCAGCACCTAGAATTGACCCTCTATAATACAGAATAAGCTTTATTTATTGCTCTGAAATGTTGTTTCATTTTAAAGTTAGTTGTCTGCATTGGAAAACTAAAACTCCGTGAAATAAAAGTCATTTGTGCAAGCATGGCCTCAGTGGACAAGAGAAGCATATGACCTTTGTTGTTGGGCACTACAGCCCACTCCTCACAGCCAGTCCCACTGTGGGTGTGTTGCTGCCTTCAGATTTAATTCATGAATCTTAAAATCATGAGCCAGACCTGCAAATAGTCAGACCATGTGCTTTACACCAGCTCCTGGCTCCTTCCCTACTCAGCTACTCCCTGGGCAGAACCATGGGCAAACTCTTCCTTGGGCCTGACTGGCCTATAGAAATTTACACATTAATTATTAAATAAACTGGCCATTTTATTTTTTGCAGAGGCAGATTTGAGTTATGACCAAAAAGAAAAAAAAAAAAAAAAGTGTATTTTCAGATATTCCCAGCATGACTGAAGTTTTGGTACAGATCGTTTTAGATGCAGAGTGAGAAATGACAGTTCAGCTACGGTGGCTTCTACTATGGAGTAACCCTGGCGATGGAAACCTAGATGTGACTCCCACTGCCTTTGTATGTCCCTGTACAATGTATATTTTATTCTGGTGCTGCTTGCAGGCCATTCACCTTCCAAGATTTCTATATCCAGCTGCATACAGAGCTGTAAGCACTATGGGAAGACTCATCTTAACATCTTCATTGTGTTAATTTATTTTCTACTTGCTGGTTTGTTGTCTTTGTTCTTTTCTTGCTGTAAATGTGGCCTTTTCATTTGAACTGTTCTGTGACCTGCACGTTTTTTTGCCACTGCCTCCTCAAACAGAGTATTGTGAAATAACATTCAACAAGAAGCGAGTGATTGAATAGACGAGTTGAAGAAAAATGTATTTCAGCAACAAAGGGGGGGAGGGAGAGAAGGAGAAAGCTGTGGGGCATCCTTAAAGCCTTACTAAGCAAGTTGCAGGATGGCCACGGCTGCTGCAAAAGAAGTGTTGAAAGGAGGTAAAAATCTGCATTTCATGAGAACCACCCCCTGAAACTCACTTTCAGAGGGAGCATTTTTAACTCACCATTTCTTTGCATTGTATTTATTATCAGTTTGGCAAAAATTGTAATCAGAAAGTCCATATACTGATGGAAAAATCCAGGAAACTACCTGAGACTTTGGACCCAGGATTCTGTAAGGCAGAGGGATTTATACAAGGGAAGGCAAGCGAAATAGGTTAAGTTTATGAGCTGCTTCCACAGTGGAGAAAGGATACAATGGCCAAACCCAGATGGAATGCACTTGCTTGGGAAAAACACTTGAGCAATATGACTATTTTGGCACCCTTTTCTCCCTTTTCAGTGTTTGACTCTCTGTGACAGAGTGGAATCCATATTTGTATGAATTATAGCACAGCCACACAGAATAACAAGTTAGCAGAGCATAGTTTGTTCAAGTTAGCCAAAGCTGACAGTGCTTCTCCCAGCTTTTCTCCGACTCAGTTTTTTCTTCCTACTCAAGCTGATAGCAAGTAGCAAAACTCCAAAACTTCCTGCTCAAAGAAGTAAATGAGCTTTACTTAATAAACATGTTATTTAATATAGCAAGTTTGCAGTGATGCACAAACACCATGCGTTGCAATTTAGTATTGGAATCTATTCTTCCGGTGTAGTCGTGTACTATCTAAGTTGTGGTAGTGGTTTAATCCTTTGTCTCCGTGTTGAACCTCAGTAGGAAGACACAAGTTATCCCATTATGTTATAAAAATATAAAAAGAATAAACCTTATACCTAGCAGAGAATACATTAACACTCACTATTGAAAATCCATATGAATTCTGCCACCATCGCTGGCCCGGGGTGACTACTGGGGAAATACCAGTTGCTTTTTAGAGAGTTTGGTTTTCTACTATAATTTGCTATTGATTTAATACATGGCATATAGATTGCTTATGCGTGTAATGCCATTTAGTCTAGAAGCTTCCTGAGGGTTTCTGTTAGCCACTTTCTGCAAGTTAAGTACACTTTCTTCCCCATTTCTGATCCTCTGGAATAAACTCCATCTGTTCATTTTTAGAAAGTGAACTTTTTCAGCTTTGTTATGAAGCACACAACTTGGTAATAATGAGTTTCATGTCTCTTAGCAAATGCTTTGTATAGCTCTAGCTTGGAAAAAAATGCCAGGAAAACCCATTGAGGGTTGTAATAAAAATCAGGGAAGAAGAGCAGGGCTGAAAGGCAATCCAATATTTTGCCTGGTTATTCCTGCTCTAGCATAAGGACAATTACCTTTATCATAATATTGTGTTCTGTTATCACATAATTTGCCTTATACGATCTTCAGTATTTCCAGGGGAGGAAACAGCACAGCCTTGCCCTGCAATACACTGCAGTACTTCTCTCCTCTTCCCACTACCCTATGCCTAACCTTCAAACAGTGTGTGCTATAAATCCTTCACTCATTCCGTGGATGCTTTGAAATATAGTAGATGAGCTTGAGAAGGTCAAACCACCTGTCTGTTTCAGAACAAAACTTTCTGACTGACCTTCCTCAGAACGGCAGTTTTGTAAAACCAGCAGCACTGACATTTTGGGAGCTTTCTATTTTACAGATAATCAGGCCTGTGATCAAGAAATTCGTTTTTGTTACAGCAAATGACAATGTGGCTGTGAGTACCGGAAAAAAGTCCCCCAACAGAAAAGCCTTTGTGTATCCTGTGAAATGAAAAAGAACATTGCAGCTTGCATGCATGTGCATGTGCATGTTTGAAAACAGGATTAGTTTCTTATTCATCTCTGGAGAAGGAGCCGTTCTGTGGTTTGCATGATTCAGAAGCTCCATGAGTGATATTTCACTAAGGTTTGAAATGACTCAACAGCACAGACCAAAATATCCCACCGTGTTCAACAGTTTCAACTGAAAGCCACTGCAATATATTAAAGACTATTGTTTCCTCTACAAAAATTCCACCTATCCCCAGGATGTTTATAAAGAATTAAGGTAAATGAAGGAGATTGCTAGGAAAAAAAAAAAATAGTTTCAAATGGCAGCTGATAAAGAGCTGATGTTTGAATTCCTATCTGTAATAGGCAATAGCAGCAAACCACTGATCCTTGTTTGTTCTTTATCACACCCAATAGCTGCTGCCTTCGGATAAATGGAAATGACTTCACCAAGATTTCTTATCAGCTGGTTTTGCCATCTGATACTCTAAGGGAAAATTTCTACCACAGTGAATTAACAAAAGAGCTCAGTCTGTGCTACGGCTCGGTGCACTGACAAGGAGGGAATAGCTTCACAACAAAGCTGCTCTAGGACCGTTGGAGATAGATAGATAGATAGATAGATAGATAGATAGATAGATAGATGATAGATAGACAGATAGATAGATAGATTGATAGATAGATAGATAGATAGATAGATAGATAGCCTACTTTTGGGCAGTGGACAACTAGAGACCTGACTGTCTTGTGGCAAAGCCCAACCAGCCCTGCAGTTTAGGGGAGGCTTGCAAATGCTAATTCAATGCAGAGGTTTCCAGCGCAGGAATGCAGGAGGCATCCTCAGCACCTCCAGGGCTTCTGGACAGACCATGCCTAGGGACCAGAAAGACCCTACTGATTAAAACTTCACCAGTCTGGCACTGAAAACAAAGAAACTGGACAAGGAAGAACTTCAACTGCCAAATACTTGGTCAGGCCTGGCTGAGCTGGTGCAGTCCTGCTGTGTAGCATTGCTGTGGATGTACTGGATTAAAACAGAGGAGAAGCCCCTGCTACCATTGTCCCAGCTTACCCACTAAAATCCTACACCAGTATCCTGCAATGGTCCACATGTGAGGGGTATTAGCAGGTTAGCTAATAGATAGGCCTAAGAGTCAGAGCTCCTCCTCTTCCTTACTCTTTTTCTCTGGGAACAGAAGGATAAGCAATGCTGGTTTATTACTGAAGGAGTGTTTTGGGGCATGGGCAAACATATGATACCCTTTGATCTTGCTCCATTTGCAAGATCTTGACAGTCTTAATGGTAATTGAGTGTTTTAGAATAAGGATTCTTTCATTATTTTTTAGCATTGTCATTTTTGGCTATTTTTTGGATCAATAATATAGCTGCTTTTTTTTTTATTATTATTATTTAATATAGCTGCTAAAATTCCATAGAGTAGTCAAGCTCTAAGGAAAGATACATTTCCTTCAGCATACTTTATGTCCGACTCACAGAAAATAAATAACTGCATCATAAGAAAGAAAAATAGTGGTTTCTATTCCCAAACAAGAGTCTTTCTTGTTGAAACCTCTGAGCATCCACTTCACTTTGACGGTGTATGTTCATTCCTTCTTTGATCACTTCATCAAAGATGGAGAAATGATTGATTTGCTCTGGCCTTAACAACTTCACAAGCTGTGTGATACAAAGACTCCTCAGAAAGGAGAAAAAGGCAAATGAAAAGCAAAGGAAATGCAGAAAGGTCTCCTGGCACTGTGAGATGAAGCAAAGAAATTTGATTATGACAGTTCTTCTAGTGGCAAAGCATGGACCTGCAGAAGCCAAGGGTTTAACTTCTCAGGAGGTTGGTCTCTTGGATGATGTATTGCCTAGCAGCAAAGCACGCCATTCATGCTACTCTGCAGACACTTTACTGGTCCTTTCTGAGGAGGGAAGGATCACAGATTGCTCCCTTGATTTGGAAAAAAATTACTTAATGCTGCTGAAATTCACAGAATTGCAGAATGGTTTGGGTTGGAAGGGACCGTAAAGATCATCCAATTCCACCCCCCCTGCCATGGCAGGGACACCTCCCACTAGAGCAGGTCGCTCAAAGCCCCTTCCAACCTGGAATGGAACACATCCAGTCATGGAGCATCCACAGCTTCCCTGGGCGACCTGTTCCAGTGTCTCACCACCCTCAGTGAAGAATTTCCTTCTTATTTCCAATCTAAATCTACCCTCTTCCAGTTTCAAACCATTACCCCTCATCCTATCACTACAGGCCTTTGTAAAAAGTCCCTCCCCAGCTTTCTTGTAGCCTCTCTACAGATACTTGTAGGCTGCAATAGGGTCTCCCTGTAGCCTTCTCTTCTCTAGGCTGAACAAGCCCAACTATCTCAGCCTGTCCTCACAGAAGAGATGTTCCAACCCTCTAATAGTCTTTGTAGGTGCTCCAACAGGTCCATGTCCTTCTTGTGTTGGGAGCCCCAGAGCTGGACGCAGTGCTCCAGGTTGGGTCTCACAAGAGAATAACAGAGGGGCAGATTCACCTCCCCCGACCTGCTGGCCACACTTACATCACCGTATAACTGCCTGCCTCCACCAGTAGTGCAATGTATGGCCTCTTCCTAAATTCAGGGAAACAAGTTTCTCTTTTTCTTCCTTTTTAATTTTTTTTTTTATTAATCACTTACAATCATATATTAATTCTTGTTCTTCCTTACCACATTTTATGTTAGCATAGTAATTTATATTGTCAGTGACTTTAACTCCCGAATCAAACTCTAACTGCTAGTCCTGTGATTGGAGTTTGTCCTCCTACGCTCTAACTCAAAAGGAAAACAGCCAACCATCCACAGACAGTGCAGGTATTACAGCAAACTACTTCCTTTCTCTCTTAGGCAGAATGACAAAAATTACAGATCCATTAGCTTGGAGTAGACAATTTCTGAATAAAAGGATTGGCAAATAGCACAATTTCACAGCATTTGAGTCACGTTCCCGGAACACCTCTGAAGACTAATTTCTCCTAAGAGCTTCACATTCCCATCATTCTCAAACACATTTATGATTGTTGTTTGGGGTGGGTTTTTTTCTAGTATATCTAAAAAAAAACCCCACCCCAAACCCCCCTCCTTCCCTCCCGGGAAACCCTGCTAGCAATTTCCCACTGTTTCATAGGGAAAAAGGGAGAACGATGGAGAGATGTGATATCAAAAGGGATGCGAAGTGCTGGATAGCAATTTGTGATAGTTGGTCACATGCCATGAGATGAACTCATGCTCACTGGAAGGCCAAGTTCTAATTAAAGCTGCTGTTTGCTCTTCATGCTGCCCTTCTTCCAGTCCCAGTGCATCCGTCTTGACCCCCCGAGGAGCAGGGCTAGCCTCCTGTAGGATTAGCCCCACTTCTGTCTTTGCCATTTCCTAAGGGCTGGCCTGTCCCTTTGGACTGCTGGCTTTCTGGGTAGCTCCTTCAAGGCCAAAGTTTCATGAGACATTATTAACAGCAGTATGCAATATTAATGTATGAATATCAAGATGTTTTGCTTGAAAAAACTTCTGTGAGGAAAAGTGACACTGGAGCACCTAATCCCTAGTGAATGGGAGGAAAGTGGTGCAGGAACCTTTTTGCCTCAATTTAATTTCCTGAATCTTCTCAAGGGGATGCTGCTGTCTCTGCCAGTTTGCATTGGGTGAGTAGTTCCCTGCTGACTTACTGCCTGCCCTGTATTATTTATGCAACATGAGGAAAAAAAAGTTGTCAGCCTTGTCTTCTCTCTTTTGGCTTAGTACCTGGCCCTAGCTGTAGGGATCGAGTCTAGTACTTTGATGCTATTATCTGGTTGCACTGACTTGCTAAACTACAAGCTGACGTGAGCACCTCCTACTCTGTTACACACTTGCCCAAATTGCATAAACACCACGTTTAATGTAGAGAAACCCCTGGGGCCAGCTCATAGTTGTGTGTGCTTTGCAGGTGTTGAGGACTAATCCAAACGCATGAGTGATGTCTGGGACCTGAAATGTTTCGTGCATCAGATGAGAGAGAGAACTGCTGGGATGACCCATCTTCCATGTATGTGCAGTGTCCTCCTGGTTTGCTTGCCTGGGGCAATGGACAGGAGGAATGGGAAGGGGATAGGATGAAAGGGTTGATGGGAGTGAGGACATGAACATGAAACGTAGGAGTCATAGGAGGACCAGACCTTAACACACCAGCATAGCAGCTGAGAACGTCAGCTCTAAGCTGATACAAGTTTCCCTGGCTTGTAGTTCTCCTTCTGGTGCTCTGAACACTGACAAGGAATTGTAGAGCCATGACTGGTTTTGTCCAGACCCTTGTGTGCAAGAAGTCAACACTCACAACCCGTCCCGCTGCCCTTTTCCTTAACTGGGGAGGATGTTGGCTGGGAGCACTTGGGATTCTTCCCACTGCCAGAGCCCTGCTGGGAGCTCCAGTCTCAGAGGCACCAGCTGGGAGAAATTCCCAGTGTTCTCAACTGTCTGCTCTGCCTGCTAAAGGCAACGTGGGACTGCTTGGGGTGACTAAGCAGGGCGAGAGCAGGAGTGAGACAGCAGGGCTTTCCCAGAGGTGTGGGGAATGCTGCTGCCAGACCCACTCTTCTTGATTCATATCAGACTTGGGAAGAAAAGGTGCTACTCATCAATCAGACAAACCCCCAGGCTACTAACTGAAGAGAGAGTGAGCAGAACAGGTTTTCTTCACGGCATCTGCGTACACAGTCCTTCCCTTTTATATACAAAATATATTTATGGAAGCAGGAATGTGAACTATGGTCATTTATAGAGGAAAACCAGATCCGCTGGGCCACTGAGTGAGCCGCTCCACTGTAAACTCTGGTCTTCCAAGTGACAAATTGTACCTATCCAGTGGGAAACAGCTATTTGATGTGTGTAAAAAAAATGGAACTGAAAAGTGCTTAAGGAAGTGGTGGGGCAAGCGGCACTGAGCCAGCACTTAGTTCCCTTTCTCTAGATTTGTCACGTTTAGTGCCTGTCACCTTGTCCTGCTGCAGGAGGATTTAGAGAGGAAAATCAGTTTTGTTAATCTTTTTTCCAGCAGAAATTCTGAGAACTCTATTGAGAAAAGTTTGCAGGCAGGAGGAGAAACATGACT
>JAAGNO010011127.1:52878-78172 GCA_033439905.1 Ceryle rudis | reverse complement strand
TGGATTTAACTCCATTCACCACCACTCTGGGCCCAGCCACCCAGCCAGTGTTTGTTCCAAGACCGGTTTGTTCATGAGGGTGCTGTGGGGACCAGTATCAAAAGCTCTGCTGAAGTCCAGGTAAACAACATCCACAGCCCTGCCCTCATCCACCAAGCAGGTCAGCTTGTCCTAGAAGGAGATGAGGTTCGTTAAGCAGGACCTGCCCTTCATGAACCCGTGCTGACTGGGCCTGATTACCTCGTTTTCCTGTAAATGGTGAGTTATGACACTCAAGATAATTTTTTTCCATGACTTTTCCTGGCACTGAGGTCAGACTGACAGGTCTGTAGTTCCCCAGATCCTCCTTCCAGCCCTTCTTGTAGATGGGCATCACATTTGCTAATCTCCAGTCCCTTGGGACCTCTCCAGTTACCCAGGACTGTGATAAATCAGGAAGAGTGAGCCAAGACCTTAGGCTGGAGTCTTTGTAGTTTTCCCAGTTTTCTCTTGAATGTCCCATCAGCTAAAATCAGCAGATGTTTCTAAGCAGCCAAGTTTCCTGTATGTACCCTTCTTTTCTGTTTCAAATGGTCCTTGTGAAGACCATGGCCATCTACAGTGTCTATGCTATCTGTCTGTACTATCCTCAGCATACTGCCAGCATTAGCAGCCACATACTTGAATTGCCTTTAACAGCTTCAGTCACTCTGCATGGGTGGGTCAAGGTCCTCTTCTGCCAACCTAAAAGAACCAGCTGCATGGGGTGAGCCAAGGGGCACAGGTCCCATCAAGAGCAGCCTCCAGACCGCACCTCGCGGCCAGCCCCACTGGCCGAGGTTGGCTAGGTCTTCTCCAGGCTCCATGGGAGCAGCTGCAGCTGCCTCTGCAGGGGAGCTGCCACCCACAGGCAGGGCCAGGGACCCCCTGGGATGGGTTTCTCACAGCTGCAGTATGGCTGGCCCAGCACATCTCCTGCAGATACACTTTCTCTAGGTTTCCCGTGCTTGTGTTGTGCTGGTGGCCAGAGATGGGGCAAACGAGGTGATGTTTTCCTTGGGGCTTGCAAAAGCTCTACCTGAAGCAACAGTTATACGAACTATGCTTGAAGTGATGTAACGTCCTTCCAGCCTAAAACTCTACAGGCATGAGCGGTTGTGAATTAAACTCTGAATGCACAGAGTTGCATTCATGAAATACATAACCCTCTTAAGTGATAACAGGCCTGAACTCCTTTTATCTCCCTAGACCTTGTCTCAGTTACACAACAGAAAAAAAATGTTCCCAAGCAAACAGTACTCTCCAAAACAGCTGTGACCTTACCTATCTGACAGACAGATACCCTGAATGGCCATCAGCCTTCATGTGCTCAGTTTATCTTAAATAGATAAAGCCATGTTGAAAGAAAAGTTTTAGTGAGCAAGCAGAAGAGGTGCACAGCAAAGTCTTTGTTAACTCCATTTAGCCGTCTGTCTAATGAATACTTGGGAAAAAGGCTTTTAACACTCTCAGCAGTTCCAGTGGCACTGCTGGGGTGGGAGTGCCAGCACTGTGCTGACCAAACCGAGGTTCTCTGGTATTTCTAGTAAAATTTTAAAGGAAAAAACAGTGACTCAAAAAAAACCCCCATTCCTTTATGTGTGACCTTTAAGGTTCCTTTAGCAAAACCAAATTATTCTATATAACACGTTCCAAAATTGATATTTTCTATTACTGTTCCTTTGATAGAACTTCATCTACTGCCATTTCTATGGTTACATGAGTTACATGTAAAATACCCAAGAAGCCACATGGTTAACTCACTTTTAACAGGTCAGCTTTGTGAAACGCTTCAGCTTTGTTTTTGAGGCAGTCACAATGAGTGAGGGACACAGTGTAGCTGAAGGAAAGACTGTGACTTCCTCCTAGACAAGCAGACGGGCGAGTGGCAGCAACAGCCCCGTGGGTGTCCCCCCCACTGTGGCCGGGCTCCTGCACAGGGTCAGCTTGGGTCAGCTGTGGCTTCTGCTCCAGGCCAGGAAATTTTTCTTCTGGCTAGGATGGCAACAGGGTGCTGGTAGAGCCACAGGATGATGGGCACCTGCCTGGACACACAGTGCTAAAGGACAAGCATCACGTAATTTCTTTTGTCCCAGTGTTATCTTTCTGGGTAAGTGCCAGCTCATGTTTGGTGGGACTTCAGGATGATTGATTCTGCTGGGGACTTTCAGCACAAGGTCATTGCAAATCATGGCAGCGTGACAGAGGAAATGAGAAAGGAGAGCTCATTTCTGTTTGGGGTTTAATGGATGACCCTCCCTACCTGTAGCCTTGCCAAAGGTACTGGCAGAGCCTGTAGGACATTCACAAAAGCTGTAGCCCCTTTGCTTTCCGCAGAATCGTAATAAAGGAAGGATTTGCATGCTTCATCTCTGCCCCCACCTCCAGTAGAGCTGTAATCCAACCTGGGCCACAGGTAGCTGTCAGAAGCATAGAGAGCGGGGGTAGTGGAACCAAGGAAATGTAATTTCTGCCATAAGCCTGAAACAATCCTATAGTGCCCACATCCTATTTTTTCCTCCGCAGTTATTGTTAAGAGTTCTTCCCAACAGCAAAGCTGCACCTACTGTGGAAATCACCCCCTGCTTTGCTTTTTTCTCTTCCACTCTCCCTGGGGTAGTATTGAAGCTGGTAGGCAGCACTTCCCAGTCCATATACCCAATTCCCTCTTCTTGCTGCTCCATGGGCTGGAAGGTCACCAGGGTGTCTCACAGCCCCATGTGTGCCCATTGTGGGTCTTTGGTTACTCCTGCAACAGACGCAAGCCACCTTATTGATGTGTGTGTACGGGACAAAATAAGGCATGAAATGCTCTCGCTGTGGAGAGCGGGGATGGTTATGCCCAACATTTAGCACGGGCACTTGGCTGTATGAGTTGTGTTGCAGGTGAGGGATGGGTAGAAGTGATGGTCAGGGAACAAAGGACACAGGATCGTTCAGAAAAAGGCTGGGGCAGAACTGTTATAGAGCAGATAGTACTATCCAGAGATGTAGGACAGTGCTGGCTGGGCTTGCTGGGAAGTGCTGCTGTGTTTGTGTGGTTCCCCTGCTCAGAAGGCATCATCATCATCCCTTGAAGTGTTTAAGACCAGGCTGGATGAGGCTCTGAGCAGCCCAGTCTAACGGGAGGTGTCCCTGCCCATCGCAGGGGCATTGGAACAAGATGCTCTTTAAGGTCCCTTCCAACCCAAACCATTCTGTGATGGTCAGGGATTTTGTTTCCTACCAGACACGTAGAGATTACAATTTCCAAAGTGTTAAGTGTGTAGAAACAGGGCATTCAAGCACTGATTAGCTGTATGATGTGCACTCATCTCATACAGGTACGTGTGCACACATACACGCAAAGGAAAAAACATATAATGCTTCTGTGTGGTACACAGAAATAGGAACTCGCTAGAGATCTGCTGGGAAGTGGAAGCCAGAGTAGCCACGCTGTAGCCTCGTCGCTGGAGACCCGCTTCTTTTTTCAATAGCTGGACTTGGTGGCAGTATAGGGAACAAAACAGACGTTACAGAGTAATAAAACACAGAGGCAGATTTTATTTTGAACCAAAAGTTAAAATTTTATTTGGAATATCAATATACCCCAAAAAAATAAAATAAAAACTTCCTTTTATGTAGTGAAATAGCCATTTGAAAATGGTAAAATAAAGGTATTTCTCATACTATTCTCTCCTATTGTACACATATTTAAGGTTGGTTTTTGTTTTTTTTTTTTCTGAATATAAATCTAGCTTGAGCTTTAAGGCTCCAAAAAGCCTAAAGCATGTAGTGGCTCTTTTGAGAAAGCAGATAAGTCAATCAGAGCTGTGTTTTTTCAGCAGACAGGCCTGTTTGAAGCTGTCCAGGACTGGACAGAAGTGAGACTTCTCAGGAAGGTCACTGTTTTCAGGCAAATGTTTTATACCCATTGGGAAATACACTCTAACCTCAGTTCATGCAGCATTTTATTGAGCTTTATGATGTACTGGGGAAGGCCCTGGTTCCCCTTAGCATTCGAGTTCTTGTGCACGTCCCATCTTATGCGTGTTGCTACAGTTGATTTAAGAAATCAAATCCTACCCTGTGGTGTTTGCTCTGCTAGAAGTTAACTCTGTTACAAGGCACTGATCCTGCCTCTACCCCTGTAAGCAAAAGGTTTCTGTGCCCGTGTGTAGCTGCACTGACCGCTCTGGTCTATGACAGCAGGATCAGGGACTTGTCCTTTAGCTTGCTTTTAATAAAATAAATGGGATGGAAAATGTATTGCAATAAACCAGTAGAAACCCACCGACAATTCCGAGTTGTAATTCTTAGTGATGCTAGGCTGGAAAACATGACTGAAGACAGGGCCTGAGCGATGCCCTGAGTGGCTCATGTCACCACTAAGTAAACAACAAGGGGATTTAGGTCTTGCATCACCCTCTGCAACTGGGCTGCAGCGGGCTGAAGTAAAGCTCACTGAAGTCACAGGACATCTCACCAACAATCTCACTTTCAGTAGGCACTCGACCAAGTTTGAAAGTTAAATAGTCTTGGCTGCTATTTGCTTTGATTTCTTCCTCCACCAAAGCCATTGTGATTAAGTATGTCTGTATTTATGATTCGTATAGAAGCATGTTATGCTTCTGTAACTGGTTCTGAAGTACAGGACAGACTGTAACTACCAGAGATATTGCTGCACTAATATACCTGGCACTGGTCACAAAGGCTGCTGTTTCACGGCCAGAATAACTGGCATGAGCTTATGCTCTTTGTTGCCTGAAAACCCCCTGAATAGTGATCCCTGAGGTACCATCGCCCTCAACTCAAATATTGTCTCAGGTTTTGACTTTCAGGAGAGAAAAATGAAACACACCCAGGCCTTGAAGTTCTCAAGCTGTTAGACCACAGATGTTCCTCCAAAAAAATCCAGAGACCCACGTTTGCACTCAGGGAGCCGCTGCATAATTAACTGCTGCAGGAGACCCCTTCACACGAGCCTTGTTCCACCAGCCCCCCCCCCATCCTGGGCACCTGGCACTATGCAGCCCACCCTCCTCCCACTCTGCCTTTCCTCACCTTGGGAAGGAGTGAGCGGTCAGCCTGGAAAGTTCTCCTGGGATATGGAAAAGGTCTTCTCCTTCCCTGCCTCTCCTGCTCAATACTTTACTCCTACCACCCAGCTTGACTCTTTTGAGACTCCCTTTGCACACTTTGGCCCTTATCTTGTAAGTAAAAGCTTGTACTAGTTTCCTGTGAGATTCTGGTGAGAGGTCTTTTATGAAGCGAGCCACTCTCACCTGGGCGTTATCATGAGCCCAGACATAAGTCATTTGTGACTCCGAGCTCCAGAAGGTCTGTAAGCACGAGGGGTTTCCTTCTCACCACAGGCACAATTTAAAGAGGCTGCAGAATTACCCTAGCTTTTGTTCTTCTGCTAACTACTTGCAAATATTTTCCTTTGAGCATTCACCACGTAGAAGCAGTGTTCAGGAAAAGCCAAATTCTGCTCACAGCTGCCCAAGTGACTCCACACCAGCCTTTCTGGTTTTATTTCAGTACATTGGATTACTGCAGCAAAACATGAAACACAGACTTCAGCCCTGGCAGACTGACCATGACTGATGTAACCTTCCTGGCTTTCCTAGTGAATCCCGTAACAGCATTTCCAGCATCTCTGGTGGTCACAGGTCCCTTAATGCCTGGTAATTTATATAAAGATTGGGATCCTCGTTGTGTATGTGGAAGCAACAGAATTAGAACTTTATTTAAAATAATTTGGGAAAAAAAAACAACCCAAACCTATTCTGGTAGTGGAGAGAAAAAATTTGGTAAGTGTGACCCCAAGGCTGAAACCAGAGGAAACAGCTAGGACCCAGTTAGCTGTGTTTAAATCTCATGGCTTGTAGGTCAGAACAGCTGGAGTGTTGTTGAGGTGTCATTAAATTCAGGTTGACTGGCTCGGTGTTTTAAGTACATGTCAGAGGGTTAAATGTGATGTCTAAATGTGATGTCAAATGTGATGTCATGCGTGTGTGTTTTAGGAAGGAAAAAAGGTAAGAAAACCAGTCAGCTGGTTTTGGTCTTATCCTCAATTTCGTTAATGCCAGTTACCACATTTGATTCCAGTGGAAAACCTGAGAGGAAAAGCCTGAAGTAGGGTGAAAGGACCAGTGTATATGCACGTGTGAGGCGTCATGAAGCAAATGGCAGTGTGACAGCCAATTTGACTGTAAGTGTACCCTCATTTATCAATGTCCCTTACGTGCCCGATCTTGCTGCCTCTTCCCTACAGACGCTTGCCTGCAGCCTAGTCACTCGCCAGGACACCCACTGAATTCAGCACTGAGTCTCCTCTGCACACCAGGGCTACACCTACGCAGCTTCTTGAGGAGGTTGCTCAGGCTGGTTTCTGCACTGGAGGCTCCCAGTTAGTCAGGAAGGTGGCCCTCACCCACCCAGCCCCACTGGTGGGGCGCTGGGCATGTCAGGGAGCAGGCACTGGGAACGGTGCAGAGGTACCCATGAGGGCTTTGGGAGGATTGGGTAAGAGCAGGTGAAATTCTTGCTCTGCTGAAGTCAGTGTGGGCATTGCCAGGTGGGGTTTTCTCTCTTGTGCAATTAAGGAAAACAGTGTATGAAACACGGTAGGTTGGTTGCAACCCACCCTGTTTTCTGCCTGTGTTAAACTTAGGCTGAGAGTCTTTGCCTTGCTGTGGTGTTATTTCTTACTGATAAAGTTTATGGGGCTTTTAAGTCATTATCCGTAAGCTTCAAATTAGCAGGAGTCGTGTGCTGATCCTTCCCCTCTGTTCAGCTGGCTCTATTCAAAGCAGAGCAAAGCATCCACTGACTTCACAGGGGCCAAGATCTCTGCTCCAGCTTCAGCTCCAGAAGCCAGAACACTTCCACCCGCTCTTGCTTCTTTTTGAGAGACCTAAGACACACAGGACTGAGGGTCTAAATGGCACGATGGTGGGTTTCTATCAACGCTTCTCATCTCGTTGCAGTCAACTTTAATTTTGCCTTTTCCACTCTTAACCGGTCTTCTTAACCTGCTTCTTAGCCAGGGCAAAATTAAGCATGAGGAAAAAGGCTTATTCAGCATTATAATTATCTACTCCCAAGCTGTATAACAAAATGGTTTACACATTTAATTGCTTTTGTCTAATATTTCCACGTATACAGTAGTCCTATTAATGAGTATCATAGCTTCATTACTGCATATCACATTTTGCTATTTGTTGTGTACCATAAAATAACGTCAGCACATCAATAACTTAAATAACACAAATGTAAACTCATTTTCTGCTCTTTATGATTTCAGCCCGCGAAGGCTTTTTCTGATTTGTAAGACCATTTACATAATATGGAATGTAACTTTATTTGTTTTTCTTTTGTATATAATGAGACACTGAAAGCCCTTGTCATCTCTTAACAGGATACTAAAGCAGCTTCGTTTCATGAATTGACAGCACAATTAAAGCTAAAATAATAATTTAAAAAAAAAAAAACCAAAAGAAGAAGAAGCGAAAACAAAACCAACCCTTTGCACTGTACAATCTCAAATTAAAGCAAGAAAGATAATGACAATCTTTTGCATTAGCCAGGAAACGTGATTCTCTGCCACTGGGCTTATTTTTTTTTCTTGTTGACAATTCACAGAATGTGTATATGGGTGTAGTTATAGGTGTGTGTATATCCTATGCAGAACAGCAGTCCCTATTTTGTTGATCTAGTTCTTCTAATTGTTTAGTTAAGCTACCTAACTGATACAATTTAGAATACTACATTAACACATTTAACATCAAGTTTACATACTTGCGTCTTTGAAATACTAGGAACTTTTACACGTTTTATTTGGCTTCGTAAGGACTGGAATATCACAGCTAATGCAATCTACTTGTCTTGGAAAGAATATGGCTGTTCTCAACTAACTCTCTAAGGTTCAGAGTGAAATACGTTTCTCTTTCTATCTGTAGCTGACTTCAGAGAAGAAATAGTGTCTTCTTAAGTGGTCAGTCTGATGTTACAGTACAGATTCTGCAGAGAGAGAGAGAGAGATTTAATGAAGGATAATTCTCTCTGGACTTTAGAGTTAAGCTGTTGCAGCAGAAGTACTCCGTTTAGGCTAATTGTTTTTCTATACAAATCTCAAGAAACCCCTATTCCAAGTATGTTTTGTAGTAGTATCTCCACATGACCAGAGGAGGGCACTTTGAACATCTCTGCACCGCCCAGGAGGCAGCTGCAGAAGCACAGTGTTACCCAACGTCGCGCAGTCCTGCCGCCTCTTCCCACACAAATACAGCATCCGTGTTGTACCACGGGGCTCTGTTCTGAAGCCAGTGGGTAGATGTATCACTCTCTTCTTGCTAACTAGGATTTCTTCCCATTTCCCCCATTTAATTCAGTGTTGCTGTGGGTTAAATTGAGATTAATGGGTAATTCCTTAAAAAAATCACGTGAGGGGAGTTGCCTCCTCTCCTTCCTGAACATCCCTCTGCTATTAGCCCCTAGTAATTTAGCAAATATTGATTGATTTAACCCTGTATGACTTATCCTGCTGCAGAAATCCCTTGCCTTTAACTGAAAAAAAGCACTTGGAAAATGCACTCTCTGAGATATGTATTGCAACAGTGCATCTTGTCACATTAAACTCTTGTAGAAGTACTGCTCCTTTCTGCCTTCTGAGGGAGCCCCCTCTGTGTCCCAGACCTGCTCCCTGGCAGAGTACATAGCGGAGAAATCAATCTCTTCTTTTTCCGTTCATCACCCCAGTGTGGAGTTCAGCCACTTTCCATGCAGGAAACATCCTTTTGGGTTTCATTTGGGCTAAAGGTATCAACCTTCTATGGAAAAGATTTTAATTTTGCAATCTTACCGTTATCACAGTCAGATTTTTTTTTTTTTTTGGTCACCTCTCTGCTTTGTGTTGTTCAACTTTAACGCTGAAAAAATATTAGAAAGCATTTTGAAACTTTGTGGGTTTTTTTAATAAGTCTCTCCTCCATCATGGGGAAACACTCTGCTTATTTATTGTACTTATTTTTCCTCAACATTATTCCTTTTTCCTTTTCTTCTTTTCTTTCCTCTTTTCTTTTTTTCTCTTCTTTCTTTTCTAGAGCAGACAGGTACAAGAAGGAAGTTCTCTTTCATCAGCAGTCCTTTCAGATAGAGTAGAATTCAGCGAGTCCTCACCATGATAGGATCATAAACTTACTGGGTTAAACCAAGCTAACTTTCCCTAAGCTGCCAAGTTTTAGCTGCACCATACATGTATGTGTTTCCTTGTGCCATTTGCTTTTCTTGTAATTTTATTTTTCCTGATGACCCTGAGCTATGGCTTCTCATTTCTACCACTAGTCAATCTTCCTTTCTTTTCTGGTTTTGCCGATATAGGCCTCAAAGAAAAAATGGCAGAAGAGCACAAAGTAGCTGAGGTACATGAGAGAGGACCAGATGATGTTCTGCACGTGGGAATGGCACTGGCCCTGCTGCATCCAGGAGAAGACCAGGTAATTGATCACGCAACCGATCAACATCTGAGTGATCTGCGACAAAGTGATGAACATGGCAAACTTGCGTGAGACCCTGAAGCCAGCAGCCCGCAAGGCATAGTAAGAGTACATAACGGCGTGGACTCCATAGTTCATGGTCATGAACCAGCCACCACCAGCCACCATGTCCTTGTAGGAATACCAAGAATAAAGTAACACAGTAATGTGATGGTACCAGTGTAAGAAGATGAGCTTCTGTTTCCTAAGAATGATGAATATTGTATCACCTGTAAGAAAACAAACAAAACAAAACAAAGAGAAAACAAAAAGGAGGGGAGGAAATGAGAAACATATTGAACAATTCCGTATTTACTGTGGTGCTCTCTTCCCTTTGCTGTTGCTGGAGTATACGCTATTTTGGAGCATGAAAAACCACCTCACCTCTAGATCTGAGAGCCTGCCTGATCCGAGAGCCAACTTTTCTGCATCTAATTATGCAATCTTTGGAAAACCAACGCATCCATTTTTTCCTGTGTGGATAACCCCTTAGGTTTACTGGGTAGCTCTTCGATGCAAACGTAATCTGTGAAAGTCTGAGGTGAGGTAGATGGATGTACATGTTTCATCTCTGACTGTGATACTGTCCAGTATATACTGGGACTAGAAGAGAAATGGAGCTCAAGAGAGAGCAGAAAACCTGGAAAGGAAGCAGCACGGTGTCCTCCAATTCAAATGCCTATCTGCAAACTGAACCTACTTAAACTCACTAGAGACTTTTGAGCTACTGTGCAGAAACCTATTGCCTCTGCAGCCTAAAATATTCGAAAGGTATGGAATTGCCAGAAAAAAAGTGCCTCTAGAAAGAAATTTGGTGTTGAAATGCTCATTCATTTCTGCAAATCTATGCTGCTATTGTAGAAAAGTAAATTTTATTCTTCTTTCCTACTTTTTTCTTCCTTCTGCTTCTCAAGATTGCCTTGAGCATCAGAATTAGATATATGTGTGTATATATGCTATTTGTTTTCTTTCGTTATAGACACAGTGTTTCCAAAAAGAACCCTGAGATTTGAATCTGGGGACTTATTTCTACGTATATGTATCCCAGGAAATCAAAGTCATGAATATTAGTGACGGGTGGAATCAAAACTGCATTGTCTGCACAAGGTCTGTAATAAGCTGTAATGCTGCTGTTTACTTCATTAGCTGCAAGATGTTGACTCACATTTTAATAAGTAACCATATGCTCAATTTATTGTTGCTGTGCAGTGGTAGCTGATGTTTTCCAGTTTTAACAACTGAATTTCCATAGTTTTGCAGTAATTTAAGCAGCAGGAAACCAAGGGATTCTGACACAGCAAGGCAACTGGTGTCTGTCTCTTTCCAGTTTTTACACTGATGAATTTCTGTGCTGTAATTTGATAAATCAAATTCTCTGCTGAAAGGTAAAGGCTTATTTTTGCTGTACACCTGAACACTGCAAGTTCTGCAGCCCTTTGAGGTTTGGGAAGGGCATCTTCTGAAAAGAAAGCTGGAGGGCTGCTAAATCACTGCCTCCTCCTTCACATTAAACCAACCCTTTCTTACACGAATAAGCCACGGGAGGAGAACACAGGCAGACTGGCTATTAGGCTGGCTTTGGGGTGTATATCATAAGTATCCTTACCAAAAAAAAATAATTGCTGGAGAGACAGGAGTTTATAAGAGCCAGGCCTGAGAAAGCTGAGGCTATTATGGAAAATTGGTTTCTATTTGGAGGAAGCAGCCAGCCACAGCTTTCAGTGTTTAGGGAGGAAGCACATTACTGTTCATAATTGTACGCCTACATGTGTATTTAAGGATAAATGCTGCAGAATGGAGGCAGAACCTGACTCAAAGCTTCTTGCTGACACAGCTGCTGTAGCCCAGCCTTCACTTCTGTGCCGACAGGGCGAGTGACTGCTGATTACGCTGCTTGTATTTGCCTAAGAGTAGCTAAGGAAGAGGTTTGGACCAGTCTGCTCTTACCTCTCAACTGCCCTCCTCTGTATAATCACTGCAGTTTATTCCTGGGCTGGGAATGGTATTATTCAACTGCACCCTGCTCTAACTTCAGCCAAGCTGGACTTAATCTCCAGAGACTAAAACATGCAGAGTTCGGGGTTGGTTTTGTATACTCATTTTTTCATAAGACTAAAATGAGATTTTGACAGCACAGAAGAAGCCCTTCCTTTTTGTGCTTCCTGTGCAGACACTTCTGCTCTAAATATGCATAGCGAGAGGAAGGGAGAGAGGGTACTCACCTAGCTCAGGTGCTTTGCTTAGCACAAATGCATATGCCCAGAATTTGCTGACAGGTCCAATGTAAAAACTCTGATCACACACTGACTGCTTCAGGCCTTTGGTCATCAAAATGTACAGCATATAAGCACCAGTTCGGACAGCACCGAATATACTTTAAAAGAAAAAGAGAAAATGAAGAAAGCTGAGTGGACACTTGAAACCCACATACCATTGCTTCAAATCATTATGGAAGGTCATAAACGTGATGAAATAGCACGTTTGAGACAGCTGTAAAGCTGGAGCAGCTCTGCTGGCTTCTAGGAAGTTATTCTGGACTCGGATTTGTAAACTGGACTGCAGCTGTATCCACTGGTGAAAGTCTGGACTGGTAATGACAATGTTTTTTATTTCACTACTACAGGAATGACCCTTCAGTTCTCAGAAGCAGTGGGAGACACTTCAGCTGAAAAGAAAAGGTAGAGTTTTCATGTTGCTGGCTGGGATATTACAAGAAATGAGTTGATAAAGAGCTGCCACCAACATAATCAGGACCTTCTCTGTTTTCCCTTGTCTCTCCCTGTGTTCGTTACACACACAGGAGCTCTGAGCACAGACAAACCCAGGTAGGGGGCACAGATTTTGATGGGGGGCAGGTCTCAGTCAGGGCTGGCGGTCCCGGTGTACTTGCTGACTTCATACTTCACCTCTTAACAGGTCATTGCTAACAGAGAAATCAACCAGTTGACTTGAGTAGTCAACAGCAGATTCACCTTTACCTCACCGAAGTGAGATGCAAGGTAATAGTGTCTGTAAATAAGAAACATCAAGAGATTTGTAATGGTATTAATTAGTGAAATTACAGAGGGGATAGGTTCAGATAACAGGGGACACCCAGCTGATGGAAGGAACAAAGGCTTCCATTTCAGCAGTGAGGAGCTCAGCAGAAGGAACTGCATCGCTGTTTTATGGCAAGAACCTGCTCACTGTGTCCCATTGTGTGATGAATACTGGGAGAAAAAAGCAGCTTTCAGAAAAATGGAGCCAAGAAAGACCCAATCTCCTTTGGCATTGTGTATCTCTTACTTTAAGCAAGTATACTTACTTAAGTATACTGTAAGTATACCTTACATCATACGTCCCTGTCTTTACCCAGCTCCATCTTATCTCCCACCCAACTTTGTGACCTCATCCTACCCATGAATCCCATTTCTTGCTCTACCTTTTATCTTTTTTTAAATCATTTTTATCTATCTGCCTTTTATCTATCTTTTGTGACTATCACGTAGCAGCAAGTAAACCAAGCCACCTAAACCTGACAGGTGGGCATTGCAAGCTACTGTTTATGCAAAGTGTTTAAGATAAGGAACAGTTCATCTTAAGTTATAGATTCTCTGTTACTTGTCCTTTCGTTTTGTGAAGTCAGTATCCATTAAAAGAACGTGGTTTTAAATCATCAAGGAAGTCACGAGGTCTATGGCAGTTCTTATGGCACTCGGTCAGACTAGATGGGTCAAGTGAGCCTGCCGAGCATAAAAGCTGTTGAGTTTTATGTTATTTTGCACAAAGTATATTCAGATTTCCAAGCCACCAGCATTTACAGACCCAGTCGAACATTGCTGCTAAGGAGCAATGCACCTTGCTCTCCCCCGTCCACTGCACGCACTCCACAACCAACTGGAGTACCACGCTGCCTGGTGCTCCTCGGGCTCTCTCAGTGGCATCACAGACAGGGCCCTACTGGCTGTAGGGCCCTGTCTGTGATGCCACTGACAGAGCCTGGTCAGGCCTGGGGAGAAGTGTTGCACCCTGGCTCCCACACCAGTACGTTTTGATGCCTGAGGTTTCAATATGCCATCGGGAAACTCAGACAACAGTGACCACTCGAGAAGCTACTGTTATTATCTGCTATTTGTGTGGCGGTACTTGCTCATGAGCTCTACTGCCAGATGAGTTCTCTTGTGCTATGTGCAAATAAAAGCAACCCCCCCTGCTGTGGTACTGGTGTACTGAGGGAGTTCAGCTGACCCTGGGCTCCCCAGGAGCACTGCCCAAAGAGTTAGGCAAGAGACAGCCCTTGCAGTCCTCCTGCCCCTGCACTCAGAAGAGATAGTGACGTATTCTTAGCATCTACACAGCCCGTAGTACATCCCCTCTGCGTAGGCTTAATGCTCTCCCAGCGTGCTCTTCTCACGTCTTACAGGGACTGGTCCTTTTACCTCAGCAGAGTGCTAAAGCCTGCAGGAGGTTTGAAATGAGGTGCAACTCATTCTGTGTCTTCTCGCTGGCGTTTAGCACATGCCCCTCTTTTTTTTTGTTTTGTTTTGTTTTTTCTCAGGAGTTGCATTTCTCATTCCCAAGAAGACAGGAGATCTTGACAAAGATGTGATCTGATTGCTTCCTGAGGCTGTGAGCTCCTCAAGTTAGCCAAGGCAGGCTGCTGCTTGCTCCTGTGTTTCAGGTGGTGGCAAAATTGGGTGGAGGAAGATCAGGTAGAATATCTAATGATACACTGGTTCTCCCACTAGCAAATACCACAGTGCTGACATTAAAATAGGGGAAAAAAAAGGAAAATTTAAATTATTAAATCAAATAGCTGCAAGCAATATGCCCTTCCTTGTACAGAAGCTGTATTGCTTTTCTAAAATATCATTAATTATTAAAGTTTTAAAACCAAAGAGAATTCTGTGCCACGAACACAAGCTCAGATGAGAAGAGCAGTTGTTTGAGCAACTGGCAAATGTTGACTTAACTGCAAGTGATCAAGTGTGGACACTCAGGGATTTAATCTGGACTGGTAACAGAGCTAAAGAGCATTTGCCCTGTGAGGATTACAGAGTTTCACTTTGCTGTCCTTGGGATTATAATGATGCAATTCTTCCCATCTTTCTGTTTGGCAACTACTGCAGAGTTCTCCTTGGAGTGCACGTGTGCTCACTCACTCACTCACTCACTCACTCACACGGTTTTCTATAATTTCACAGCACAGTGGCTTCCTCTAGTTCCATGACTCCAGAAGTGCTCCAGCTCTACACAGTACCAGTCAAACTAATCTGATTTTTTTTATCAGTAAAAACCAAGTTAGTTTTTTGTGTAATTCACAAGGGAAGGCTTTATAAATAAGGAGGAGGGCAAACTGGAAGTAACTGATTCAATTACCTAAATAGCCACTGTGAGCAGGTAGCTGTTTATGAGACGAGCTGCATGCCAAAACACTACTTTGCCAACAAGCACACACCGCCGGGGACAGAAAAAGATCTAATACACATCTGCAAATGTGCCTTGGACCCAAAAAGCCAGGACTGCTTTTCGTGCCTCTGCCACTTAATCTTGTTTGTTCCGTAAGGTAAGATCAACCAACAAATTTCTATCTTGCAAAGACATGATGTGCAGCAGAGTGATGACATTGCTTGCTCAGTAAATCACTTCTGCTTCACTTTGTCCTCGTCCTGCTCTCTGCTGTAGCTTTTGTGAGGTATTGAAGCGAACTGCTTACCAAAGCAGTCTGTCTGGTGGGAATCATCTGCAGGGATTTTAGGAATAAGGTAGCAGTGAAGTACTGTACAATTACAGCCTTTTGCAACTACAGACTGATCAGAAACAACCCGCGCCAGCTAAGGCAGCTTTCTCATCTGCTCAGACTCAAATTGTCCTACATTCTGCTTCCTTCAGGCAGTGACTTCTCTGGTACATTCACAAATAGCCAACTGAGAGTTTACTGTCCATGATATTATCAAAACATATCCATGAGTAAAATACAAAATAGTACTTGTCCCTCACAAACTTCTTTTCAAACAGGGACCCCAAAGCACATCTCATACATGAATTTGGTGCAGCATTAAGGGGGGAAACCGAGAGCTGGGGAAGCTACCTGATGGGAAGACAAATCCAGCGTTAGTGGCCAAAGCAGATTACTACTTTCTGTTCACTCCGTCCTACTTACCAGGAGGGAGTGAAGTAATTGCCTCTCAAAAGTCTGAGAGGGCAGCAGGTAGCTCAAGACTACAGCTCAACCTCAGCTGACATTGTAGCAGGCTCGGCTCCTCCTGGCAGTGAAGAAGACACTGCCCATTTTGCTAGGGCTGCTTTCCATGCAGACCTATCACTACACTACTGACACCTCTGGACATTCTGGTCCAGGATCAACACTGCAGAATAGAGCAGGGAATGTAGCTTCCACATTAATAAATAATTAAAAAAAAAAAAAGAAGAAGTTGAGCACAGAATACAGCAACATTTCATAAAGGATTTTAGTATTTCAGTGCTCTGATTACCAGCGAGTGGAAATTCTCTGCTCCAGATAATGTCTTAAAAAAAGCCTTTAACCAAACATTCCATGCAAACTGGACCTGTGGAATTAGGTAAAGATGGCACTGAAAGGGATAAAAACCGGGACTGTGGCTAAGGTGAATGCAAAATACGCTAGCTACAAGCCACGTGTCAAAAGCAGAGCATGTTCACTTCCAAAAGCACACCATCCCACGTACGCCGCGCCAGCAGAGAGCAGCAGGGAGCCTGCAGACAGCAACTCAGCCCTGCTGCACGAAGTTAAGGGTTTGTAGGGACTTCAAGCCTTACCCAGGCCCACAGGCTGGTCAACATGGTCCAAACTAGAGGCAGCCAGCTGCTTTAACCAGTCTCTGGGGTGTCGGACTATCCTCTGTCATGGGTGTGCTGGGCTAGGCTGGCAGTGAGATTGCTGGGTGCTCAGGTGGAGCTCCATGGGTCTGGCTCCAGCTTCCAGCCTGGGGCCTGGCTGGAGGAGAGAAGGAATCTGAATTCTGCCCCGACCTGCTTACATGGTGACTCGCAGTGTCCCAGCAGGCCAGTCTGTGCCCTGGGAGCACAGGGAGGTGGTCCTCCTCCGTGAAAGCCACATGGAACAGATGGTGATCCTGGGAGAGCAGATGAGACCACCTTAAACAAGAAGTCACAGCCCTCAAAGACTGCAACCTGCTTGCACCTAAGGGTGAGAATAAAAGGAAGCAGGTTCTTTGATTGGCTTTTCTTTGTTGCATGCTAAAGTATGCAAAATATTTACAGAGGAAACACTCTGAATTCCAAATAAATGTTTAAATGTCAGTGCGTGAAGAATGAGGAGCCTCCTACACCTTCCTTTGTGACAAATCAAGCCGTGGTCACCTTCCTGTTCTGTTCAGGAGGAGTATTTCGGTGCTCCTATCAAATTTCCCTTCTGCTGCTGAAGAACTGGTGTCTTAACACAGTAAAATGGCCTTTCTGTGTCCTTCTGATTTAAAATTTGTGGTCCTCAGCAAAGAGGAACAAGCTGTGCTGCTAAAGTTGCAGCGCAGGACCACAGGGTGCACAGAGGCTCCTTGGTCTGACAGGTCAGAGCAGGAGGGTATTCTGAGAGCAGGCCTGGAGTTACTGTAAAAGAGCAACAGAATATTTCTGTGCTTAGCTGAGCAACAGAAAACATGTAAAATATGAACTGATACTGGAAAAATGCACAGAGAAAAAAATCTCTAAGAGAAATGCTCTCTGAACTAAGTTTTCTGAGAGAAACGCAGCGGAGCCACCTTCATCAGACAGCTCTGAACTTCTCAACAAAGCTGTTACGACTGGTAGGTGTGTTCTGTAGTTCTTTGGAAGTATTTATAGAGCTTTTCTTCTCTACCTGGTAAGGGCAAGCTTCTTTCAAACCACTCTTACGTTCTGCAGTCTCGTGAATCACGGACCCAGAGCCCCCGACCATCAGGGGATGGCACAGCAGGGCCAGGGCCATGTGACAGCTTTCTTAAGAAACTGATGGATTTTGTTGCCAGAAATGAAACCGTCTGCAGGAGATTCCTGTCTGTCTCCCACAAACCCCTACCTTGGCCACCTGAGAAGGAATGGTCGTTTTGGCCAACTCAGAAGACCCAGAGGCACCTCTGATGGATGCAGGAGTTGAAGGGGCCACTTGCTCTGCAAACAAGCAAAGAGCAGGGTTTTTTCCAAGCTTGCCACAGAATTGTTTTTTCCTAGGTGACCACAGATAAAGTTGGCAGACCATGGTTGGGAAATGGCCCTTTCCAGGGAGGAAGCACAAAAGGACAGGTCCTGCCTAGCGAGCATGGCAGGAGTTCTGGGAAGATGCATCTGTATGGCGACTCTCCACTATATAGACAGCTGTATTCTAAGAAGAGGTACCTAAACTATTATCTGTGTAGATAGGTGAGATAGTCACCTTCTGCTCTGCTCCTGCTGGGGTGATTATACTATCAAACCATTGGGAAAATTGGAAGATTTAATGAACCTCCAACTCACTTCCAACCTAAAATCTGTGCTTCTATTTTGTGGTCCCAGAAGAGAAGAGTACTCAGGGAAATTGCTAACCTTTGCATCAAAAAGAGAAGCCTGTCAAACACAATGTTAGTAGCTAAATCAGCAGGTTTATGGAATCTGCCCTCACAATCTGTGAAAAAAAAAATTATGTAGCTGCATCGTTTCCAGTTTTCCCAGGATATGGCTTTGGTGAGGGTAGTTTCTTTCTAAGATTGAGCCAAAATGAAAGTGAATGCTCAGGTTAAAGTGATTATCTGGGTGATGTCGATCGAAGAGAAGATATTAGGGTTTGGTTTGTGCTGTCCAGAACTGGGGACCAACAACCTACTGACTTTTACTGGCGTGTGGGTACTTATTTAAAGCCTGTTGTTCCAAAATCATTTTGTGGGTAGACATGCCAGACAGCTTTGAGGCTGAGAGAAGAATTAAAACCGTGAGAGCAGCCTCCCCAACAGCCTGCCTGACAGAGACAGCATTCATTCCACCGCGGGGAGGGGACTGGGGAGACCTGCTGCACACCAACCTTCCAGCACACACAAGCAAAGGGAGAGTGATAAATATGTTGCCTGGCTAATTAATTTTCCTTTAGGAATCCAGAGGTGCATGTTCACAGGGTATCTCAGAGAGTCCCCTTTCTGGGAGGTGGGCATGGGCAGCAATGTAGCAAAGAGCAGCACAACCCACCAGAATCTGCAACTGCTTTGCTCTGCTTTCTGACAGCCAGGCTGCTCTCGGGTGTTTGTGGACTGGCGAGATTTCACAGCTTGTTCCTCCCCTTCTTTTTTAAAAATGAATCAATCTCCTCTTAACTCTTTTTTGTGGGTTTTTTGGGTTTTTTTTGTTCCAATGATGTGAACATTCATCCACATCTGGCCAGCTCTGCAGGGAGAAGGGAGCAGTACTAACTCACTGGGAAATGTGCAATACATGATGGTGCCATACTAAAAAAAAGTTGGATTTTCCAGATGGAATAAATTCTCCAAAAGAGAGGAAGGATTAATGAAGCCTGTGGCAATTTTGAATATACCGTTTCACTAAAAGGTTGTCAGACTCCCTAAATGTTATCTCAGATGTGGCTCCTGTCTTAAGTTTGCCTTGACTGTATTCAAATAAAATCCCATCAAATCCTGGATCTCCTTGTATTTAAACAGGTGTAGAAACTCTTAAGGTTGCTTTAGGCCTACCTTTGATTGCAAAATCATCATTATTTTACTGTACAGAGAGAAACCATACACTAAGAAACCGATCATTAAGTACAAATGAAATGTGGGCAACGACTGAAAAATATCATTTGGCTGTTGTTCAGTGACCTACATGGAATTAATGGCTTTTCTTTTGATCTCAAGGAGTTAATAAGAGCTGTAACTAAGTCAAAGCAATATGACATGTCCTCTAATCTCACAGAAAAGCAGCCCAGAAAAGGATCTGGCAGCCAACATCCTAAATGGTCAATGTGAAACAAGGACAGCCTATATGAAATATTCATATGTATTAATAACTGACTAGAAGAACCAGCTTTGTAAGTCTGCACCCTGGTTAATAAAAAACATTTTGCTAGGTTTGCAGAACTGAGGGTTACATTTTCCAAATTAAATGAATCAGTCTCTTGGTCAGTGATGGATACGCAGCGATACAGTATTCACTTAAGTGATAAAAAAGTTTGCAAAAGAATAGTACTGACTATGGATTTGGTATCTCTTAACTCTCAGTGTGATATTTATGAGGCATTTTACAGGCATTTAAAAGTGAGGACTTCTTAATAGTGCGTTACCTTGAGATCCTAGAGAGACGCTTTTTCAAATTACAGCTGATGAGCTTAACCCAACTGTTATTTTTATAAGAAATGGCAAAGAAAATTAATGTAATTAGGCCGTTGTTTCATCACTCTTCAACATTTTTGAAGTGCTTTCAATCAATGCCAAGGTCAGTGGTGGAGAGAGGGTGACACAAAGACTCTTCTTATAAACTACCTGCAAAGCACTTCCCTGGTTTACCTTCCAGAACTGATCCAGGTACCTCCCTGTCCCTGTCTCTTCAATGAACCCACTTGTGATGGAAAGGACATCTCCATTCTTTCCATAGAGAAGATCTTCCTGTTGCTGTACAAAAATTTTGGTCATCTGGTTCCCACAGCCAAGTGACCTACCACCTCCAGCTGGGCTTGTCCCAGAATTACCAACACCTCAACAATACTCAGGTCAGTAACTGCTTTAGGTCAGATGTCCCCGTGTGAAGAACTGCTAAATAGAAAGCTGTTTCTAAGTTTGGGGTTGCTTCAGGTTCAGACAACTTCCTTCAGACTTCTGTCTGTGGTTGCATCTCCACGGCCCTGAGCGCTGTATTTGTGAATATTTCACAGTCCTTATTGGCCTTTACTCTTGTGACAGCCTTGTAAGGTGGCTAAGCATAAGACCCATTTCAAAGACAGAGAGGTGAGGCAAACTGTAATCAGGAGTTGTGGTTCAGTTCATACATACTTTGAAGTTTGGGTTCAGTCCTATTGAAATCCCAAGGTAAAATTTGAGAGAATTCCTCTTCCATCTCTAAAAAAAACCCTCAGCACTGAACTAAACACACAAATGCTGCTTTTCAGCCCTTTCTGCTGTTACCTGACCCAGATGTCCCTCTAGCAAGCTTTTCAATGCAAATCAATCAGTTTTCAGTTGGGATCAAAACCTAAATCCAGGCCAGTTCTGAGTGGTTCAAAAATTGTGCAAATATTTTACATGGCTCTAAAAAATAATGTAACATTTGTGCAGGTTTATATACCCATAAGCATATGCATACATGCCTGGGTGGTTATTAGTTTCCCACGTGATAGATTCTAGGGAGGGAAATGAGATATATTAAAGTGACAGCTTGCACTGTGGTTTACAAAGGAGGGCAGACACAGTGCTCTTTGCATCAGTCTTTTTTTTCTTCTCAGCAATAAATCCCTCAACGTGAGCCCACTCCCTTCAGCCCTTCCCTTTCGTCAGCAGACTTCCTAGTCACAACTCACCTGGCTCCCAAAATCATCTCTTTGTCCTTCTTATTGACAAAACTGGAAAGAAAACCAGGCTCAACTTACTTCCTTCCCTCTCCAGGGACCTCATTAAACATACCCAAACAGTGACATCTCTGCTGGGCTCCAGATCAATGGACACTGTCATCTGGAGATTTTAATCACATTAACACCACAGTGGAGTAAAATCCATTTGATTCTCTCTTGCTAAAACACTTCTGCCAATTGCTGCAACTACTACTTGGAAGGTTTATTTATATGTGTGGATACAAATCAATCTACCACAGCTACTGCCTTCCAGTCCCTCCTCACAGAGCCTCTCCAGGAAATGCGATCTGATCCCCCAGACCTGCCTTCTTTATGACTGGCATTACCTATATTCAGCCAATCCCGAGGAGCAGAGCACAAAAATAATCAATAGAGCGAAGCTCCGCGAGCCGGTGGAGATCCCACACCGCTCAGAAACAGCGCAGGAAAACAAACACCAGGGCTAGATTCCTCCACAAGGAGGTAAAAAGGGTTATACTTGCATGGAGAGTCTTACAAAAAAGCACTCCTTGGCGACCCAAGACCCACAGGGTTTTGGTAAACAAGGAGCAGTGGTCAGGCTGAAGGGCAGTTGCACTCAATCATTACTCCAGGAACATGAGAGAATAGCGTAAGTCGCTTGCAGGGACATCCGTGTAACCACACACTGCTGAAAAACACGAGAGTGTTTTCTTTCAGTGAATGAAAAATAACTTTTCAGCCCTACCCACACATGCTTGCATCTCATCTGACTTCCAAAGAATCAGTTACGAGCTAATCAATAGTAATTACCTATCACCCAGCCTTGCCCTCCTCAACGTGCTGTTCCCTGATGGTGCTCCCTGATTGTCTGGCGCGTGGAGGGCAGGAACTTGCAGGAACAGTAATTCCTGATGAAAGCTGTTATTTCTTGAGCAATAACTTACAATTCCATCACTAAAGAATAATTGGACTTCTGTGGCAGCTGAAGGTCCCTGGCACACTGTGAAGGCTGTACACTCAGGGAGATGTCTTTCTGTCAGGAAAAAATTTCCTAGTTTTTTGATGCCTATTTCAGTAAGTTTGGGCTGTGGCTAAATTACTAAAAAGAAAAAAAACCAACCTATTTTTGGCTTAAGCCCTGTGTTTGGCGTGGTATCTCCTAAGTATTAAGGAATCCATCTCAGGATTTCTAAAGTAGCCCGTGAGGATTCATAAGCACAGCGTTCCTCTTCGGCAATCCTTAATGAATGCTTCAGGGGCATTTTCACTTGTTCCTCTGTCGTTACTGAAATTATTCTCAGCATCCAACATCGTCTCAAGAAAATTTCAGAATAACTGTAATGCTGCAGTGATTTAAATGATAATCCGAAAAAAAAGTGGCATATCTATTTCTGCAGGATAAATTAAAGATACTTACAGGATCAAATGTATCGAGTTGGTAGAGTAACTGTCATGTATAGCACTGAAATGTATGTATTCAGGAGTTTTAATATTATCCTAGGCAAATAAAGCCAAAAAGTAATAAAGTAAAAGATTTAGCAGAGAATCAAGCCAACCAATGGAGCTAACCATCACTAAAGCTCTAAAACAGGCAGATAACAAAGTAAGCAAAACCTAAGTTACAGGAAAAGATGAGCATTTGACAGAATAATGAAGGCTTAAAGAAGCTAAAAGTTGTAATACAGCTGTAATGAGCTGCTCAGATCCATAAATTTAACGACAATTACAGGCCTGGAGCCATTGATCTTCTCACTCTGTCCTCGGCGAGGCAGTACTCCTGCGCACGGCTAGAGAAGTTCTGATCTCAGGGAACTGCCTCCAGTTGGTAATAATAAATATATTGTATTTATTCAGCAGCCTAGGGAAGATGCTGAACAGCACAGGCACAAGGATTTGTTTAGAAGAAGATAAAACTCTCATATTTGTTTAGAAGCAGTAAAACGGTGCCCTTGCTAAACCACAGCTCGACACCCGTTGCAGCCAAGGCTGCTGGGTTTGGCAGCGTTTATTAACACACCCGATGTTGTATCTGATGGGTCACACGACTTAACACCTCACAGTGTTTTATTCCCGCTCTCTCCAAAAAGCACAAGCTGTTGGGGGCTGACTCAGAAGGAAAGGCATGGAGATTTCTGTTCCCCAGGGATTTCTGCATGGGGGAGGGACCTTTTCGCAGACACAGGATCCAAGTCCTGAGGTTGAGTCAAATGCAGAAGTGCCATCACAAGGGGACAGATGTGAGGTTTCATTTCTTTTGAATGAATTATCCACTTTCCCTCTAGTACAGTTCCCTTCTTAAGCCACCAAACAGATGTTCTTTATTCCTAAAATACCCTTTTCAGTCTGCTCCCCATTTAAAATGGAGAGGAAAGAGTCTCCCTCCCAGGCAGCTCTGCTTTGACTATGACACCGATACCAAGTGGTGGCCTGTGAGGGCTCCCGTGGGCTGGGGCAGGGTGATCTCATGAGAAAGGTGTAATTCAAGGTGACAAATTGAGTGTCAACACTCTCGTCGACTGTGAGAGTAGGGAGAGAACAGGGGCAAAATGAGCGCAACAGCTGCTTCCCAAATAACATATTGAATTCACTTTGCTAAGGCATTTGGCTTTCCAGCAATAAAGACAGAAAAGCAAATAGTGAAAAAAAAAAAGAAAAAAAGAATTTTTAAAGAAAGGAAGCCCAGTTTAGCATTGGAAAAAATAGATTTTCAGAGGAATTTTTAGCCAGTCCAATCCATATCTCCTGTAAAGTAGCATCAGCCAGGTCCCACAGTGAATTCTTGCTTTACTTTTAATCAGGCCTAATTAAGTAAAAATAGTAAACCCAGTTTACATCCAAAATTACTTTGATGGCCACAACAAGAGTCCACAGCAGTAACAGCAGAGGGAACCAAGAGGTGAGATGACAGAAGAGGACGGGCACAGCATTTCATCCCATGGCATCAATTACAATTCTAGGAAAAAAGGTATTTGCCATGGGATGCCCTCCTTACTTAGAGTAAATAAGGTACATATTGAAGGCACAGTTCTTGACAGTACTTTACTGCTCTTAGTCTATACATTTTTATCACCTCTGCACTGGTTTTGTAATGGCAGCTAGCATTTGTTCTGCAGTGTATGAATCCGCACTACATAGCACCACTTGCCTTTCCCTGCTGGGATTACTGTTCAGCTGTAATCCCAGTAGAGAAATTTCCCAAGAGATTTTTTTTCTCTGCTCTCCAATCATTTTGAATTCCTACTGATCACCTACATTTCCATTTTTGCTCCAAAATGCTAATTAAAAAGATGGTTCCAGTACCTGTTATATAAGAAAATCAGGTAAGTACATAAAGATGAATGTGGCCCTATAGAAATAACTTGTTAAGCAGGTATATATTAAACATTATACTAATCTGGGCCCTGAGAAATCTCCTACTGAGAATACACATTAATGCTTTACAAATATAGGGAATGTTTCACATAAAATTCACTTGCTTTCAAATTCGTAAGAGAAGATTATCAATTCACCTGAAATGCTGCCTATTAATTTTAATGTTATTTGGCAAATATTTCTCTTTTCAGTAATTCATTTTGAGCGTACTGTCAGGAAGGACCTTTACAGAATTCTGGAGTATTTTAAGATTTTGATGGGTTGTTCAGCAACGTAAGAAATTAAGTTGTGTTTTAATCTCTGTGGCAAGTATCTGTGAATGGCCGGTCTTGATACAGGATGTAAATATGAATCATTTTCCATCATTTTTCCTAATTATAAGCATGATAACTAAAATGCATTTCAGAGTCACAAGCCCAAGCAACTGAAATCCTTTCTTTAAACTTATGCTTAGTCTTTTCCTCCCAGTTCAGCTCAGGATGGAGTTCCTCACATGAAGATGTGTTTCTGACTGCCTTGTCAGGGGCTCTCTGCGGAACAAGTGCGAACCCTTCTATAAAGTGCCGTGTGCTTGCAGTAGCAGATCAACTACACCAGTCTCACAGCAGCGAAGTGAGTCACCTTCTTCCAGTGAGCCTTTTTGTCTTTATCTTTCAAATATAAGACCTGTTGCTGTTCGGGGTACTTTGCTTTTGAGGCTTCAGTTAGCTTTGTGGCAAGCAGCTAGTGACCTTTCAGCTACGTCTGCCACCATTTCTACTATTTTGAGAGAAAGCCTTTCCCAGGAAGAAAGACATCTGGAAACCCTTTGTGTTGACATCAACTATCTCCACCACTGCTACAAAGCATAGCTGCATCTGGATCAGAATCTAAGTGATCTGAG
>JAAGNO010011127.1:0-52778 GCA_033439905.1 Ceryle rudis | reverse complement strand
CTTTGTGTTGACATCAACTATCTCCACCACTGCTACAAAGCATAGCTGCATCTGGATCAGAATCTAAGTGATCTGAGGTGATGCTAAGAGAGTTACGGTTGTGTGGTTTGGCTAGACAAAGAGAAATCCCTCCTCCCACTGCACCAAGTCATGGTCAGGCTTAGCCTCTGCCTACAAATGACTGCATCACATTGGATGGTTTATCTTCTTCATCTCCTGTATTGACATGACCGTATTTCCTAGGGGATGCAACCTCTTACTGTTATTAGCTAGTTCCTCCACCCTGAGACTTCTGTTGGCAGCCTCTTATGGATGGACAGCAAGCAAAAAGGGTGCCGTGCTGCCGTCTTGTGTGATGATGTGGTGATCAAATACATGCTTAAGCTCCTTGACAGTGATGCTACCCACACACAGACTCTATGAGCTACAAAAGGAGTTAAAAAATCCAGCTGAGATGTAATGAAAACATGAATTAATGACTTCATATCCTTCTGTGAGAGTCCTGGTCTCAGCTTTCCTGATCCCTAGAGATGCCAGCATGATACTTTTGATATATTTCAAGTAAAAAAAAAAATAATCCAATGAACGAGCCAAACTTTATGTTCAAAGTGGCAAGAATATAAAACTGGCAACTCGAAATCACTGTGTTTTCTCAGATGTTTAACCCCAGGAAATATTCAGGAATACAGGGCTGACTGTCACTTTGATGTGTAGGTGAATCAGTAGCAGTTTCCTTGGGGTCTTATGAAACTGAAAGAAGAACTTCTGTCAGCTTCTTAACAGCAGTTTGCCGTTGACATGGAGCATCACAGAGCTGCTCCCCCAGGACCTCAGTCTATAACCAGGCTGGGTGAAAACATTTAATTGAAGTGTAGAAAACAAAAGACTGAAACCATTTCAGACACCAATAAATCTTCAATGACTGTAAGAAGTCAACAAACCTGCTAGGGAGGAAAAAACCCAACCCAACAACCCAAGAAAAATACCCCAAACTAATTTCTTGAGCAAAAGGTTTCAGAAGATGATGTTTTCACAGTGGTTTCTAAGTGAAAAGCAAGATTTACTGTCATTGCTCCTACAGAAGTTTTCACTGAGAAGTGGTAACCTTATTCCAGAAACCAAATGTTCAAAACTAGTCAATGCTTCCAAAGGGAAATAAAGCTGCTTTTCTGCCTCAGCAATCCTGCTGGCTGCCAGTGTTGACACAAAACTCGCTCTTGACCGAGCTGCTGAATGCTCAGCAAGCTCAGTAGGGTGGTGTAGTTGTTTTGTTTATTTATAAAGCATGGCAAGTTTCCTACTGTAGCTGCTACCACATTTAAATGATCTTGGCAAGAGCGAGGTGTACAGGATACATTCTGAAGAAGGACCATGTCATTGCCTAGCAGGCGATTTCCTTTTTCTTTTTAAGCCCAAAACACATCCGTCCAGTCTCTGCTAAGTGTTACTATTTATGAGAATATCTGAAGCAGGTAAACTGGTGGGAGTGCTCGAAGGGAGATAAACAAGAACTCTGGAAAAAAGCCTCACAGTGACCTTGAGGCAGAATACTGAGGGCTCTCCAAGCAGGTTTTTCTTCCTCAGCACAACCACTCATGGCAGACAAATACATTACTTCTAATTACATGTAATTGCTTACAGGACCCTAACAGCAAAATCATGTTAGACACACAGCCAGAAGTACACTGCCAAATGCAACCAGATGAGAATCGTAAATTTTCAGTGTTAGAACTTGCTCTCAAAGTTATCCAGACTGCTCAAAGTTTTGTCAGCACTAGTTTATTTTTTAAAAAGCTACTGATGAACTATTAAAATCAAGCCAACACAAAGTTCTTCCGTTAGCGTGTCTTAGCCGGAGAAGACAAATTTAGAAATACTATTTATTTCCCCCTGCCAGAGTTTTAGAAAGTGTCAATGTGACAGAACAATTCCGAGAGAGAATAAAGGAGAAGCCATCAAAGAAAACAAACTTCCCCACTGCTGCCTTATTTTACTCTGTAGAAACTCACAGCTCAAACTATAACCATCCTGTGAAAACTCCCGCACCATTCACAGCCGCTCAGTAAGCAAACCTCTAAATGGTTTCTATGCTGCTGAGTGAACTGTGACTTACAATCAATCTAGGCACTGCCATAAAGGATCACCTTCAGGTCTTCTGCGTACTGTTATTAGTAAATTGTACCAAGAGTACAATTTTACCAACTGTACCAACAAGAGTTTGTGTGTTTGTTAGGGCTATTCTTGTAAGCAGTTTGTTCGTTTACCTTCAGACTCATTAAAAATTTGCATATTAAGCAGATAAAGTGGAATTCAGATCGGTCTGGTTTACTCCAGACTTCAGCAGCTATCAAGTACCTCAACTTGACTGTCCCCATACTCAATGACACAGAGTCAACACCACACAGCTAGAGAGATGTGCGTCACTAAAATACAGCCCGTCCCCATGAACAAACCCTTTTGCTACATTCACAAGCTCTTTGTGATGGAATAACCAATAGTAATATTCTGATTTCAATTACAGTGGCCTAATTGATCCTTCATCAAAGCAGTGACTTTAAGTTTACCTCACTGTAATGGAGATCGGAGTCTTGACTAAATATTCCATGCATGCACCCTTATCAACTTAATACTAACTAGTAAGTGAGAACGAGACTAACACCTTAATATGCTTGTTTCTATTTGTAGCTTGCATGGTAAATTTATTGCAAACGTAAGTGGGTTTTGTCCTGTCCTCACTTTATTTTCACCTTTGTTCTTCAAGAGGGTTCGGGATTTCTCCGCTCTTCAAACCCTGTATGATCTGTCAAGTCAAAGGAGATCGTTCCAGTGGTGAGGAGTGGATCAGGACATAACCCTGAGTAGAAGACATGCCATTTCTGGGTAAGCTTGTTGTCGCGTTAGCAGTGCTGTTGTATGTGAAGAAACCCAAACCCTTTTCATGGACTACTGCCAAAGGCAGCTGGTGTGAAGACATGCCTACCTGAAGACGGCAAGGCTCAGGGACCAGAGCACTAGTGGTTTCCTCAGTTCAAATTTTGCTCGTTTGTTCATTAGGTGCCGACCACCAAATATAAAGGCAGCATACAGAGCTGAAAATAGGAATGATTTCTTCCTGCAAAACAAAACCAAAAAACACCTGTCAAGTATTTAATTAGTAGTAGATAAACAGCAGAGTCACATCTGGACATAGCTGCCCAGGACTTGTGTGTTTCCTTGGAAGGAAACACTTTTGAAGACACTCCTGCAGCCCAGCTGAGATTACTGTTAGTGTATGGACCTATCTGCCCTGCACACAGGGCCAGGGCCAGGGCCAGGTACAGGAAAAACTGATCCTGGGGGACTTCTGAAAAAGGACAGCCAAATTTGGCTCCCCTTCTTCCCCAGTGTCTGAAGACTGAACTTAAGTGAGGAACAGAACAGATATTGTAGACCCCAGTCACACTTCTGCAAGTACCAGCTGATCACGTTTTGTGGCTCTTCTATCTTTTTCATATCAATTTTTGTTTCCTGCAGTCTCCTTGCTACCTGGCAATTTAGTTTCCCATTGTTTCCTCCAACAAGACACTTAAAGATCTTGAGCACTGCAACACAACATGAAGAGCCTCATGAAAAGCAGTGAGGTCAGTAGTCCCATTAAGCAGCAGCCATGCTGGGTGGCACGCTGGCTGGGTGCCTGTGAGCACCAGTTCAGGAAATGTAATGAATTTGCTGAAAGGTCAAGCAGGGCTCTGTTAAGGAACTTCAATGATACTCTCAGAATTGCAAGTTTTATTTTTAAAACCGCCTGATAGTAGTCCAGCCAGCAATAATCAGGCAACATTTGAACTCTGCTACTATAACTCATTGTAAAAGAATCATTACAGGTCAAAAATAGATTCAGCCTGGGATTCCATCCCATACAGCACAACGTTACACTGACTAAGACTTCGTGACATACAGCATTAATGGTGACCTAAGTGGATGGGCATATATTTAGGAAGAGATTTTTCTCTATAGAATATATTAATTATATTCCCAAATATCAGCAGACTATGGCTTTGCACTAAGAGGTGCTGGTTCCTTCTGACTCCAAAAGAGAAAGACAAACACTCCCAAATCAGGTAACTACATTAATATCCCAGAAAAGGCAGCAGCAAGCTACAAGAACTGACATTCTTTCTGACCCCAAGATGATGCAGCGTGAGACAGACCCGTGATCAGGGCACGGCACGCTGCCCAGACTCCCTGTCAGGGGCGAGGGTCACCCACATTGCGGTTTTTAGAGGTTTTTCTAAGATATCCCGTTGGATGTTTGTATGAAAGTATGTTGCTCTGCCTTAAGGTAAAGACAAGGAGAAGCTCACAATGTCATTACTGGTGCCAAGTAGGAGCTCGAGGCTCTTCTGTTAGGATTAACTGGCTGAGGGTACCCCAGGGCCAGGGACATGGGCAGCACAGCGCGGTCCTGAAGGCCAAGCAATACGTGCAGCACAGCATGGCACGGCACAGCACCTGCTGGCACCTGCTCAGGGCAACTAGCACATGGATCATGAGCTTCTCAGTGGACAAGGATCTTCCCATGAGGTCCATAAATGCTAAGAAAAGCTGTAGCAGCATGTCTGATTGAAAGCATGCAGCCTTCGCTGGCATAAGTGAGTTTATGTGAGTTTGAAAGCTAAGCAACAGCAAAGCCAAAGAGACAGAGGCATATCAGCATGAGTGCAGCAGCAGGCCCTTTTCTGACTGCTTAGAAGCTCCTGTTTCTACTGACATATTCATAGCTCCACATTGCACAACACGGGTAACTGCCTGGAAATCTGACTGGTGCTCTGCGTGGAGCAGGGAGGACCCAGCGCGTGCGGTTCCCTGGGTAAGCTTCAACATCCGCGTGGGCAACAAGCCCCGAGAGGACCAGGGCGACCACAGAGCCAGAGCTTTCTCACCTTGCTCACTGAGATGGTCTAATTGCCATGGCAATGTTTAGCACAACCAGGTTCTAAAAACCACAAAGCCTCACCCTTAGTCATCTCACAATAACGAAAAAATAGAGCGTTCATTTTCACTTCTATGGCCTCCAATTTCAGTGTCAGGGAAGGGGCAGAATTACCACGTTTGATAGCATGGCTGCAGTTCAGCTTGGCTGGGGGTCAGTAAACATGTGTTAACCAGTTTGTGTAGCGATGAACCACCTCAAACTTGCTCATACTGAACTGCCTCACTGTTAAAGATAAGATTTATGGGCCACAGGACAGGAGCATACTCTCAGTGTGAGGCTGGACTGCGTTCCCATCTCCTTCCTTCTGCAGCCTTTTCAGCAGTGGGGAGCAGAGCAGCGCACTGCCAACCTGGAAGGCAGAGGGAGTGTGATGGGATGTAGCACAGTCTGCAGTGCTGTCCTGGCTGCCCCAGGGCTTAGGAGAGACATCTGCTCTATATGCTTCTGCCCCTTCAATCCTACAAAAGTCTGGGCTCACAGCGCCAAGCGCAGACAGCGAGCAATGCGCATAATGAGATATGGAGACACACCTATGGCCACTGAAGCCAGGTTGCATGCAGGGCCCCACGTGAGGGACTCTACAGCCCCATGCCACGAGGGAGGTCTGAACCGCCCCATCTCCTGCTGCAGTGGGAGTCCCTCATGCCAGACAAAGAAAGGTCTGGCTGGAAATGGTCCATGCATGGAGCCCAAAAGCAACCGAAAGCAGTGCAGGGGGAAAGACTACAACACAGCATGGCCACGCAGCTGCCAACAGGATACAGGCTACATGGGCTGGCGTGGAAGGAGGTCAGGATTTAAGAGCAGTAGCTAGAGATACTTTGTTGGAAGGCAGGCAGGCAAGCAACAGTTCAGTTCTCCATCAGATGCAGCCAAAACTTCAAAATAATGGTTCAACCTCAATTCCAATTCAAGGAAAAAAAAAGAAAATCTAAATGAGTAAGTAGCTCAGGTCTGTGCTCTGTTTGATCCCTTCTTCCTGGGCAAGATACTCTATCCATTTACACCAAGTAATGTTTCATTTTGCTTCTCGTTACTGAAACTATGTTTTGTGAGTTCAGTCTATTGAGGTCAATAGTTACATGATACTAATTAGAGCAGACAAATTTTACGTCACTTTTAACAGCTTTGTAATGAGTTCAGCATTATTTGCTGCGATGGTAAATGGTATTCCTGCAGTATACAGCTTCGTATTGGCGGCGGCGGACACAACATGATTTGACTGCACACAGGATATGAACCACAGAGAGCAGCTGTAAGCAGTTTCAGACAAGGAGAGACGCAATAGTATTATCTCCTATCAGAGGTAAGCACCATACAGAATAATTAGGCTCAGTTTGAAATCATCTCTCCGGTTTGACACCTGCTGACAACTTTTGGGAACTTTTTGTATCCAAAGGACTTTGAATTTTCCCCTTTTTGCAGCATAATCACGGTTAAAAGGAATGGGCAGTCCAGGGGATACAGAGGAGTTGCAGAGGTATGTAGTCCCAAGATCATCTGTTTAACTGCATTGTACTGGTATCACCCAGCTTCCTACCAGTGTTTTTATGATGGATTTTCCTGAAAGGTTCACGACTACAGTCTGGATCCTGGTGACACAAAGCAATGGCAACCCGACAGCGTTCGATTTGATCTGTTATGTTTGATATACTATATCTGATTGTTTTAGCCAAAGGAGGCTAATATCACATGAGCATTTTCATTGACAGAGTTCTGGAGTTGTTCTGGAGCACTGCAACTTTCGGTTACTATTATCTGGAGAGAAAGTAAATAGAGCAGAAGAACAACAACAAAATTATCCTTGAACCTAAGAAAGTAAGAAAATCCCCCAAAGTAATTCAGTAGCAGACTCGCATCCAGTAACTTCAACGTTAGCACATTCATGTGTTTGTCTTCAATTCTGTTCTGCAGGGTAACACAGTAGACATAAAGACAGGGCTGCCAAATCCTCCACATTTTCCTGGCATTTCTGTTTCTCACAGTTGTCTCCCACCTTCCTACATTTTCAGACTTCAGGGACTAAGTACTATCTCTGCTGAACACAGCTCCACGTTTCCTCATCAGAATTTGCCAGCTCTTTCCCCCAAAAGGAGGCAGGGGAGTTTTCTGGAGAACCTATAAAATGCTCTGCTTGGGATGGGGGTTACTACAAGAAAAGGACGCAAGAGTTTGGGCTGGATATGTGAGGCAGATCTTTAAGAACACAAGAAGAGAGGCGGCCTCATCACGAGGTAAGGGGACAGGCAGAAGCAGCTGACACAATGGGAGAAAGAGAAAAGACGAACGCTAATTATGGCAGGCAAAGGAACGGAGCTGGTGGTCAAGAGATGGACCTGAAGCTGAGATAGCATGAAAGTGAAGGAGGCTTGACATTCTCTGTCTGCTGAAGCCCCTGGAGGGATGCTTCTTGCACCCACAGGCACTCCAACAGGCTCAGGCTACCCACACACAGCTTCGGTCACTCTCCTGCTAAAATCCTACAAGGATGGGTGGTACTATCATCCCCTGGACCACAGCCCCCGAGTTGTGCCTGTCCCTCTGTGCTGTGTAAACCACAGGCTGATGATGTGTTCTATCGAGGCTGGATGAAGGTTTGGGCACTGATGTGCTTTTTAGAATCTCAAATCCTTTACTAGGTCAGCCCCATGGCAGAGGAATGGAGACAGGAAAAGAAGAAAAGAAAAAGAAGTGTAACAGAGAAGAGGGAGGCAGAAGCTGGGGCTGATCAAGGAAGACAGGAGGAAATCCACCCCACCAGGAGCAAAGCTTCTCCTCAGTCACAGCCAGGGAAGCCCCCCCCAGGCACTAAGGAGCACAGGGAGACAACAGCCATCCAGCCTCAGGCAGGAAAACACAACCGGGAGAGGGGCAGCAAATAATCCAAAGAGGAAAGCAAAGGTAAACAGACATCTAAGGAGGAAGAAATCCTGACTCTCCCAGAAGCACGTTGTTTATTAAATGGTGAAAGTATAAGAATTACCACAGTATTCTAAAATAAGGGGCCAAAGCCTGAGGGTGAGACTTATCTGCAGCAGCTCGAGACATCCCGGCGTCTGATGCAAAGTGAAATAGCCCTGAGTACTGCAGTGCCACCGTTGGAGGTGGTTTCAGCCCAGATGCTCTGTTGTCTTTTTTTTCCCCTGAAAATAGCAGCCTGAGTCATTATTGTAGAGATCTCTGATGTTAATGAGTAAACTGAAACAGATACAGATATGTGCTGTAAAATCCAGTATTTCCGCAGGATTTTCTTTAACTGTAACTGATAGAAATGCACAAAGGACAAACTTACCATAGATCTCTTAGCCATCCTCTATCATGTAATACAGGATTATCCTCATAACAGCATTCGGGAGGGGAGTAGTAAAGTGGAGCAGTGTTAGCCCCCTCCATTTACATTCTATAGGGTTTTAAAAACTTTTTTTCTTTTTAAATGAAGATGTATTTACTCTGCACAGGCAGAGCTCATGGAACTTCCTCATATGCTGCAAACAGAGAACAGGTGAAAAAAAAAAACAACCCGCTGCGGCTGCCAGAGCAGAATGCTTCTGGCAAGCAGGCAGTTTCAGTCATGATGATTTTCTTTTTTTTTTTCTTCATCACCATTTTTTTGACTTAAAACCCCCCAGATTTCACTAAAATAAAGAAAAAAAGCTTGGAAAGATGAAAGATAAGGATCTCTTCTCACTGGTTTCTCCCAGCTTTCAAGAGAAAACAACAATCACTTGTGTTTATTCTTGCAACTCCTATCTTTGAGAGACTTATTAAGGTGCTTTAACTTGGATCAGCGTAAGTCACACAGCACACTCATGTCCACTGCTCACAAACAGTGGCATAGCCTTGGGCAAAGGTACTTTCTCTCTGGTGCTTAGTTAAAAATCACACATTCTGTATCTATAAAAAAGGGTGTGAGAATGCTTCTCAGTCTCTCCGCTTCTACCTCAGAAATGTTGTCAAAGCAAACCTTCTCTCTCTTCCCAGATACAATTCTGTCAGAACCAGCAAGAAGAGATCAAATGTGTGACAATGCCAGATCTGCATATGAAAATAGAACCTGTACTCCTGGCTTTGATTTGAGTTTCTGCGGCTGTTTCCCATTGGCTGTACCAGCCTTAATGACTGAGAGAGAAGGACATGCAGAAAAGGAAAACCTGCCTGATACACACATGCTAACAGTTTGATTTGTTTCTACAGCTCACTATCCTCTGACATTTATATTTAGAGCAGCGATGACAAGTCACACACACAGGTAGGTGACTCACTGGTGACGGTCTTTGACGTAACAGGCTATCAGCAAGTAAACGGGGACATATCTCATACCAACCATCTGATCCCGTGATTTCTAAAGCCTGCCTTTCAAAAGACCATTTCAGCCTCATCGTGACAGGTGCTGTCGGATATGCAGGTCTGTGCTCCCCTGGAGACTAGGGCAGCTCCCCAGGCACCCCTCTCCCTGCTGGTAGCAAGGGAAGAGGAATCAGGGCTATGGGAATACAGCCTGGCCAGGGACTGCTATTCCCCCACATCTGCCTTTTCCCTGGGGTTTCCAACACCCAACTCATGTGACTACTGACAGACAGTACCTGTACCATCAGCCCAACTCCTTAACCCACAGAAAGGGAGGTAACACGGCACTGGGAGGCTGCTGTGGGAACTGTCCCTATCTCAGCTCAGCAGAAAAGGATGGAGAAGAGAAGGACTGGGGTGTGCACTCCTTGCCCTGTGAGCACTAACAGCTGAGCTGAGGCTTAGCCTGAAGTCCAGGTCCCCCACTGCCCAGGCTGGACTTGAAAAGGTGAGAGTTGCAGAGCCAGCTATCTCTGAAGAGTAGAGCAGTTATTTTTTTTCAGTAGTCACGGGTCACAGCCTGCTGTGGTCCAGCCAGAGGCCTCACTGGAGACAGCCCCAGTTCCCAGCAGACAATCTCCATGGGCATCCTCCCTGGCGAGCAAGGGGCTGTGCCCTCCTCCACCTCCCCCCATATCACTCAGACCAGGAGCAGGAAAGCACTTCCAGTTCGTGCCTTTGGCAGGGTAGGCAACATCCCTGAAATTACAGAGAGGAGAAACAAGGGCACAGGAGTGTGGAGGCACAGGGGAAGGTGGCTCATGTCCTGCACCTCCCTGATGGTTGCATTTGTTTTTCTGGAAGGTGGTTGCCAGCAGATTGCCTCGCTCAAGCTTGCAGCATATGCGTTATGGAATATTAACCATAAAGGACAACGTGTGCAGCTAGGGATGCAAACAGATGCAGTACATTTTTCTTTCTTTCCCTTTGTAGGGGGAAAATGTAAGAGAAGCGTTAAGGGCAAGAAAACAAAGTTGAAGTTTAGGGACTTTTTTTCCAGGTAGAAGAGGCACATTCAGCTCTGAAGTATCTGAAGTCCCCTGTTCTTTCTAAGCCTCATGTAGGCTTAACAGAACAAACCATAAACCCTTAAAATCCATAAGCTACAATCCCAAATATAAGCAATCTCAAGATAAAATTACACCTGGAATAGGAAACACTTAAAAAGACCCAAAACAACCTCCAAATCTTTGGGGTTTGAAACCAGCTTGCCAGAATTTTCTAATCCCTGATGGCTTCCTCTCTGGCTCTGCCCCAGATCTCCTCCACTTCCAAATTATGCTTTGAATGGGGACCCACCCCGTGGAGATGGCAGGTGACGGTGTGCTTGCAGTGATGACAGCTATCCCCGAGTTTCCACCTCGCGTGGACAGCAGTGGAAGTTGCAGGCCTGTAGGCCAGACTGCCAGGGTGAGCTCCGTCATATCCTCCTACCCTGATGGTGTTCCAGGAGATGCAACTCAGCCTGTGACAAAGCCTGTCACCCCATCTTCAGTGCCTCCACTCGTCCCCAGGGTGGGCCAGCATCTGGCCTCACTGGTACTGACACTGATCGTAAGTAACAACCATTTTAGCACAAACCCCCAAGATTTACACCACCAGAGCTAAGAGCTGAAGCTGTCCCCAGAAGCATCACAGGTGCCTACCAGCAAAATGATGTCCAACCTTGTCTCTAGTAATAGTCTTCAGAGCAGGTCAGTGTAGTCAGAGAACCTCCTCTGCTGGGAGCCTCTGCTAAATCCATCTGTATCACTCTGACAACATACCTAGTTCTTCACAGAGAGAAGGGGGTTATAACAGATGGCAAAGGAGGGTGTCCTGGTGTCCCCTTGGACCCACCATGGGTTTCTCCAGGCTTTGCTGGGGCTTTCAGGCAGTCAGTGGAGAGACAGCAGAGAGCAGGGAAGCCCTAGGTAGAGATGTCCCTATTTGTGTAGGGAGGTTGGACCAGATGACCTCTAGAGGTCCCTTCCAGCCTAAACCATTCTATGATTCTATGATTCTAATGTAGGTCACAGGCACTGCTCTTCTGATGAAAAGCTACAGTACTTTCACTTTTAATTTCATCAATGTAAGTTTAAACCTCTGCCCTTCACAGTAAAAACCTGGAGCTAGTAAACACAACTGCAGCTGAACTTGAGGACTACTAACCTACATCTCCCCCAGCTGATGTCATTCTGTTTGTACTCATGTCTCACCTGAAAGAGGTTAATGAAGATGCTAGTGGAGGTATGTCATATAGACATAGCATGACAATAAGTAGATCTCCATACTGCCTTACTCATTTGATCTGCTTTATCTGATCAAATCAATCAATGGTTACGACATTTATTAAGCTTACACTTAAAGGAGGACAACAACATAAGGTCTTTAGATGCAGGAAGAGCCCTAAAGCAACTCACAAGTGTTATTTATATAGACAAGTGCTGCTTTTTTCACTGCTTTGGGGATAGGTATTTATTTATTGAACACAACACAACATAACACAATGAAAACACTTTACTAAAGCCACCTTTGCCCCTGCATCTGCAGGAAAGTCTGTGCATCACAGTGGCAGGGTCAGGTCTGTCTGTCACTGCACATACAACATGGAAACAGTCTTGGAAATAACATCTGTTGGATCTCAAAAAAATATTTAAGTAGAAAAAAAAACCCCAGTCATTCCAAACGGAACACGGAAAAGGTTAAGGACTGCAAGCAAGCGGTGTAGTGTTTCTCTACCTAACCACCCTAAAAAACATTCTAGCAGATGTTGGTCCCTTTCAGCCTTCTGCTATGTGACTGCAGAAAATGATGTTGCTACAACTGCCAGCGGACTGCAAAACACAACGAACAAAAACCACCCTGATCTTCCTGAGAGCGTTCCCAGCCAAAAAAATACATGCAAGATTCTCCCGTGGAACAGAGCACAACCTTAGAAACAGGGCAGCCAGAAGTACAAATCAGCCCTTGCAGCTAGGGAGCGGTGACCACCTTATGGAAAGGATCTCTTCCTAACTCCTTCAGCCAGAAAACATTAAATTATCCTGGAGGAAACCAAACTGAGGAGATGACTGAAAAGCATAGTGAGTTGCTTACCACCCTTCTCCTCCCCATCTAAAGCCATAAAACCATATTGACAGATCAGAGCAAGACAGCAAAGACATTCCGTGGCCTTTGTGTGATGAAAATGGGATACCGGTACCGGTGACATTGTGGTAATGGAACTGCAGAATAAAATGTCTTGCTTCCAAACTGTGCAAATGCCCCCACGGCCTGTGGAAGAGAAGGGAGTGAATGGAGCTCAAAAAAAAAAGGACATTTTGGTAGAGAAGCAAATGAAATAATGTTTTCCAGCTTCCCTTACTGAAGAAAAATAGGGTCATCTGGAGAACAACTGCCTGCTCTGACTGGTCCCACAGTACTTTCCGATACACGATGTCAAAGACTGCTTGATGTATAACAAAATCTTCAAGGACATCTGATCTTAGCCTAGTGCTGAGAAGTCAAGTGACAAAGGATGCTAATGGAACTGCTGCAGCAAACCTGGACTGAACTCTTGACTGATCGGAAACTAGGAAAATCCAGAAAAAAATGGGACAGTTTTGCCATAATCTTTTCAACCACCTCTCTAAAACAAACAGCCCTGCCAAACAGCTGGGAAGCAGGTCAGGACAAGTAGAAAGGTCTTTCAGCAGTGCTCAAAACTTTCAACAGGGTACAGTTCAGAGTAGCTAGGAGGCAGGTTTACATGCTGCTACCTTCTTACAACATGATGCTCTGCAACTTGCCCAATGTGTCCACCGGCAGAGAAGGCAGCCCTATGCATTAGCTTGCTGGATTAATCGTTATCAAAAGGCATTCCCATGAACTAAACCTCGTCACTACTCCCGTAAGAATTTTATGCTTTTCATTCCCAATGGAGGCTTCAGTAATATACAATAATAATAAAAAATAATAATGCTACTAGATTTCCCAGTATTTTCTGTCACGATTCCCATGTCCTTGACCATGACCTGATTCATTAAATCCAGAATCACTCTACTTTAAATCAGTCAAGGCAGTACCTTGAAAGCACTCCCTTTCAAAGACAAAGGAAGAGGCCACTAAACTGGTCTGAATCCAACTAAATGTAGTTGAGAACACAAAGCATCATGAGAAACATTCCAAGTGATAAAGCAGTAGAAGTAATTTTCCAGTTACTGTCAAGAGTTTTCAGGATCCGATGGAGACAAAATTTAAAAGGTAGGATGATATTGCTGAACGTGTAGTGGAAATGAAGATGGGACAGAGGAACGCAGCAAACACCCTGACAATCACCAGCACCCCTTTCTCAACTAAGTATCACAGCCTGGCTGTTTTTCGGGCGCTTCCTGCAGCCATCCTGAACCGGCCCGAAACAATCCGAATAAACCAGCAGGAGTGGCACAAGGCAGGACAAAGTACAGGGCATTAACATAGCTTATCTCCATCCCGTCAGCAATATGTTTGTGACGGCTCGCTCTGGCTTTTCCTCCTCTGCCTACAGCTTGGCACAGGCACCCCCGTCTCTCTCTCGAGGCGCCAGCTCTCCCAAACCAGAGTCTGAGTCTTTCTTGTTGCTTCCAGCCCGTGAAGCTCAGTTGATTGCATCCTGCCCTTAGCCACCCCCTCACCTAATTAGATGGGATACTAAACTGCTTAGCTGTATTTCACTTTCCATCATGGTATAAAGAGCCCAAGTTACTAAAGGATTAGCGAGTGTAATGTTAAAGTGTTGTATACACACAGAGAGTTGCCCGTCCTAGTCTCTGCTAAATCTTGGTCAAAGGGGACCTGTTAAAAGATAGGAGATGCCAAAAGGAAAGAAGCCACGGACAAACGAGGTGATGAATCTGGCCTACGATGGAATGGCTGGGTAAATGGCACCACGAGAAGGAAAAGGAGCAGCGAGCCGTTCATTGACATTCAGCTCTTGGACAGGGAGACAAATGCAGCAAAGCAAGGGCAAAAACACAAATATGTTTTTAAACAATTCAAATACATCAACAGTCAAAATTTAATGGCCATGGTCATTATGGGGCAAAAGGCAGAACCAGATTACTGCAAATGAATAAGGAAGCCTGTTAGCCTGTCAGGGATACTGTTTCAGATTGGTTTTTAAACATAAAGTAGCCTCCCATGAAGGCAAGAGATTAAATAAGTGACCTGACCTTAGGTTTTTTTCCCCGAAGGTCACAAACAAATTTGCTTTACATCTCCAAACATATTCCTTTTGCTATTCCTTTTTCTTAATTGGATTGGCCACCACTGATTAACTCTGTAACTTGCGGATTTTGCTCCAACTTCTCTCCATGGCAGGTTTGCTAACTTATGCCTGGCTTATTATTACGCCTGTTCTGCCTCAACACAGGGAAAAACTTCCCTGTGAGAGTGACAGAGCCTGGAACAGTCTGATCAGAGAGGTGGTAGGTGGTGGAGTCTCCTTCTCTAGAGACTTTCCAAACCCACCTGGATCTGTTCCTGTGTGGCTTCCCCTGAGTGACCCTGCTCTGGCAGGGGGGTTGGACTCGATGATCTCCAGAGGTCCCTTCTAGCCCCTACCATTCTGTGATTCTATAAGGAGGTAAAAAATATTTGTTCTAGTAAAAAGCCAGTCTACTCCTAAATTGATTTCTGTATCACAGAGCTGGTATAGTAGAATACTCTCTATTCTTACCACTTTTCTTTCATTCAGCTGTTGTAAGAGCACCAATAAAACTGCCTCTTCCATCTGCCCACTGTCTCTGTCATGCTACGACCAGGTGTTGTAACTACTCCTTTGCACCAGTGTCTCATTCAAGGATGCTCTATTGTTCTGTCTCTTCTTCCATTTGCAAAGGAAACACAAGAGTTCCTTGGCACCTATGCACAGGATCTGGTGGACAACAGAGAGGGGGAAGAAAGTGATCTTCCCAACGATCTATTTCCCCAGTGCTTTGCAGTCCTCCCACCGAAGAAAGTTCAGGCACCGGTCACCCTTGCTGCCCTTCCATCCAGTGGCCCTGTCACACAACGCTGAGATGGGACATCTCAATGTCTTCTTGCTAAACCAGCATGACTCAAGCACCTACCACAGTCTCTAGGGGCCCAGGCACTCCAGTTTCTGTGCATTAAGTACACATTAACAATAGGTTGCTTTTACGAGCCTCTGTCCTTGGGAAAGGTAAATGCTGTCTCTTTGAGCTTGGTAATGATCAACACAACTGCATATTTGCCACCCAGCTAACCTAAGTGCCCAGAGAAAGAGTTGTAATACTGTGAATTCAACAAGTTTTTCCACTTTCATGATACCCTACAGCAAATGGCAGAGTTTGCTAATCTTTGCTGCTTTCAGGTTTGGCTGTTTTCCCCTTTAGCTGTAGTCTGCTTTGAGATTCATGAGCTCACTATAAATGCATATCAGAGACTTTCATAATTACTCTGCGTCTGGACCAAGATTTCACTCCAGCATGTTTTCCAAAAGGCAATCAGTCTTGCAATTCAAAATGCCAAGGAGAGTTTACTCATGTTTTAGGGACCTATGCCAGTGATTCCCCTCCCACTCTGTTGCAAGGTTTTTTTCTACTTCAATTTCTACGTCTCACTGGGACTCTGGCCCACTGAAAACCAAAAATATTTTAGAGCCCCTGACCTGCAGCAGCGCTGACTGAGAAACACACGCCTGGGTTTGCAGGCAACCCGTGGTACTGCGGTGCTGGGTCAACCCCTACCTGTGCCGAAAGCTCATTCTATTGGTCTTGCCACAACCTCTGCTTTTGATTCTTTGGGGCCCCAAGCTGCTATCTCCACACCGTCAGCACAGTGCAGGAATGCAGCAGCTCACATGCAATTTCCAACATAACCCTTTGAAGTGCCTTTTGGTTTAGCAGTTCCAGCCCTGCCAGCAGCACAGAGTCCGGCTGGCACAGAGCCCCTCTTGAGTGGGCAGAGCCCGGTGTGCCACTGTAGCACCCCCTCCAGACATGGCAGCAGAGCTCCCACATCCCTCAGCTGAGCAGTGGCTAACAAATATGACAGATCGGGCAAAGGAAAATCACATTCACCTTTGTGATTCGTGGCAAATAATTTGTTTTCAGCCTACGGTTTATGTTTTAGTCCCTTTAGCTACCTGTGTATCAGCAAAATGAATCAGCATCTCCCTCCCTGAGATGTTTGGCAATCTCACGTGACACTGGTAACTTCTTCAAAGACATATCAAACCTGCAGTTGCAGAATTTTGTTCTTTTGGAGGTTGAATTCTTATAAATACAGCTTTGAGCTTCTTATTCACATTTCTGAAAAATGCTGGATCCGTGTTACAGACGCCGCTCCACCCATCCTGCCCCACCCGGGGCGCTTTTGCCCTAAATAAAACAAAGGTGTTACGTGGCTACAAACCAGGCAATGGACCTAACTTGACTTCAGTCACAACAGTACCGGTCCTTATTACATAAATCAGCTTGTGCTGCTTTCTATTTAAATATTGTGCTGCTACACACCCAGCTACCTGCAGCACAGCAACACATTTTATTCATGTCTCGGGTGTACCCTTGTTCGCTTGGATGACGGGGAGGATAAATCCCACTTCTACTTCCCACTCGCTCCTGTTAAATAATACCAACTCTACTGATAAAAGCCAAGTAATACCGATAATACTACTGCTGGTAACATGCTAAATGATCCTGTTAAATAATAATTAAAGAAAATGGCTTCACTCACATAATGCGTAAGTACGTGAGAATGTGTCCCTGTGTAATTGAAACTTAACCCAACAGCACTCCTACATCTATCAGACATCCCAAGACCTACAGATGACAGGAGTTGTTAACAAGCAAGAATTTGGGAGCTCCTTGGGACCAAGAAAAAGCTGCTAATGATGGGCCTATCTGGATTTGGTGGCTGCAGTTCTCCAACGGAGCAACAGAGAAGTGTTCTCAAGCAGCTGCTTCTCTTTCTCACCGTGGTACACTGAAGCATTTAAACCATGGACTGGTTTAAACCATTGGGGTGGAATATTAAGCAGCCTTCTGGCATCTGGCCTGCAGCCAGAATGAGAATGTCAAAGTCCTGGTATGAAACTTCATCATCCTGCAGCTAATATAACTGAAAAGGGACAGAATGGATGTCCTGAGAGGTGCTGGCATGGCTTATTCTGGTACGCTAGCTCATTTTGGACAATGTGAAGAGTCCTGGAAAACTCTCCACATCTGGAGCTCCGCAAACCCAAGAGAACCAGGGCTCCTTTGCACAAAGAGGGCTCCTTCGCGGTTTTAAGTTGGTTCCCCAGGAAAACTCATGAGCTCTCCCAACAGCCTCTCTAGCATGAGACAAAGCTCTGCATGAGACATTTCAGCGACTTCAGGTCAGCCTCCTGCAAGGGCAGCTCACCCAGCGTTGCTCGAATGCTCCTCTGCCTCTTAGTGGGTCTGCAAAACGTTTAACCTGGGGGAAGCAGAGATTTTTATTTTTTTTTTCCCCAAAGAGGTAAACTGGGCTAGGGAAATACATGGCTCTGATGGGTCTGAGGAAGAGGACAGCAGACAGGCTGTGAAAAGGTTGGGAAACGAAAGTCCCCGCAGCCGCCTGCCAGCAACAGGCACCCACCACTCCTCCCTGGGCTGCAAGCATGTGTCACATGAAATAAGTTCGTATCTGACACTTCCCTGAGTTGTCATTTTCATGGTGTTCCTAGGGACAAAATACAGTGCTCTGACGTCCTTCCTGAAGCTGTCAAGACTGGACTAAAAAAAAATATGCAGGAAAAACGTTGAAACAAAAATCTGAAGGAAACTAAATTCAGGTCATGGTTGTGAGTCAGGCCAACCAGCTACAGAGTGAAGGCAGGTCCTCGTCTTTCTTACTCTCCTTCTGTGCCAGACTTGTTTAACAAGACTCTCCTTGGTGAATTTTCTTTTATAATTAACAAATGAAAAGGGAACATGCTTCTCTGCATTTAAAATAAAAATATTGCAGCTGCCTTATGCAAGCCATTTCCACTTTTAAGATGAGAAAAAGCTTTGCTGCCTCTGCTTAAATACAGTCTTACTTTCCAGCCTTGTTTAATTTGGGAGGGAGAGGGGGAATGAGCGAGTGTCTCGAATGACTGAAGATTTCTGCATTCAGATTAAATGATAAACACTAACAAAATAACTGAGAAACAGTCTGTAGCACGCAGGCTGGAGCAAATCTATCACAACAAACACAGCGGGTGGCTGATCTCACAAGGTCTGAAAGACTCTCTTGATCCTCAGCGTGTGCTAACCACACATGCTTTCATTTTTTATTTATTTTTTTTTAAAAAAAGGGGTCTCTTGATGCCTTATATAAGCTCACACAGCTCTTCCCTGCTACATGTCTATTAAAAAAACCTGGCAGGTTGAGTTTGCTCTCATGCAAGGGGGCGTGTGAGGAAGGTATATAATCTCTCCACTTTTCTTGGCACCAGAACAAACTCGCAGCCGCCAGCCAGCACTATGCACAGGCAGGAAGATGACTCCCAGCCATCAGGGCATCCAAACTCTGGGAGACTCTGCTTTCCAAGTGCAAAAAGGTTTGCCAGCTTCATAGATGGGGTTTGATAAACTTGGGGGGGAAAAAAAACCAAAGTGCTGTCAGGACAAGGTGAAGGGCTGCATGACTCTATGGGTCCCTTACAAAACAAAACTAGGCTTGGGCTCCCTTGCCTGCACCCCATCACTTCCAGGATGACTATACTGACAAAGTAGTTACTGGAAACACAAAGCCATGCAAGGAAAGGTTCAGTGGTGCTTGGTACAGTTCGGTGTGGTGCGTGGAGCTGGCAGAGAAGTCTCACCTCTACCCTACCACAGAGTAGAAGAAGCATGCAAAACTGGCACCTTTAAGTTGAAAAGCTTCTCCCTTGCTTTCTGGCACTTGCAGTGCAAACACAAACCCTCCAGGCTGTGAGGCTGGGACTTGTTGAGCAAGATGTACATACTGAAACTCCGACTGAGACTCCTTGTGCAGCATGACAGCACAGAACCAAGATACAGCCATCCTCTGTGCACACCCCTTCCTACAAGCCACATCCCGAGGACAGCTGCTGAGTTAACAGTAAGGAAGAGACATTCAGACATGGAAAGATGGAAAGGATAAGTAAATTTGCAAGCATTAAGGGACAGAGAGACTGTCTGCCCTTGCACAGCCATATAATGAGCATCAAGACAGCCCAGTCCCTAGATCCTCTTCTGCATGCCTGTAGACCCAGCAGCAAAGTCTGGTGTCTGCCTCCAGGGACCCTGAAGACCAGGGCTGACTAAACCACTCTGACCCAGTGTCCAGGAGCTGGGAGGAGGTGTGGGACATGTATCGTTACTCTGGACCCTGAGATGTCCTGGAGAAGCTGCAGCTGCTCTGGCAGCAGGGATCTCAAAGCGGTCCTTGGCAAGGTACAGAGCCTGCCTCTGCACAGCTCTCTGTAGACCCAGGGGCTTTGGCTGCACCGATAAACATTGGTAGCTCAACTCAAAGCAAATCAATTAAAATTAACATTCCTTTGGGGCTGACTCACAGCAGAAGTGCAGTCTTTTTACTGGCCTGTGCTTCCCTTCCCCCCATGTACTCATCTCCCTTGCCTGCAGAAAGATGAAGCTGCAGTTTACCAGTTACCAGGCTCCTGCACTGCCCCAGTCCAAGCCCGGCTTTGCTCAGCACTCTGCATCCCTGTAGCTACACAAAGGATTTCAAGTGTTCCAGTTCAGAAGGCAACTCAGAGCAAAACGTTTAAACACCTCACTCAGAAAGCCTCATTGAGCTGTGCCCATGGACGGATTCCTCGTCTTTCTTTTCATTTAATGCTTTGCTGCATCAGTGCATTGAGTTGGCTGACAACAGTGTATTTCTGGGAACGCTAAACTATTTGCTAGCCTGTTTCTAGTAAATATGCCACTTGTAATAAGAACACGTGTTTGTTTGGCTTGGTTTGGATCAGTGACATTTCATATTCATTGCCACAGAACAAAAAGAGGGTAAAGAAATGAGGGTTTGGTGCTGCACTGTGTGTGAGGACAGGAGAGAGAAAGGAAGCCCGGCTCTTAGAGATACCAGTATTTATCTGACCTGGAAGTCTTGATCACTGAAGTTTTTACCAGCTGATGCTGGCAAGTCTTGGGTAGTCTCAACCTCCTTCCCAAGAGACCTCCTAAAGGACAGCACTGCACTGATGGCACTTGGCAGCCTCTGCCATCGCTGCAGCAGCTGCCAGAAGGGCTGAAAGGGAATAAACCGAGTCACTCTCTCACTCCAGGTCAGGTCAGTCCAGGACGTGGCTGAGGTGGCGTGGAAAGACCTGTGCTGATAAAGGAAGCCAACAAGACTGCCAAGCTGGTGTTTACTCCCAGTTGTAAATTCACACATAAAAGAAGCACACTCTGTGCTTTTCCACGTAATTCTCTAGCTGTGGCCATACGTATATCAAGAAAAATTATCAGTAGCATAGGTTACCGCAACTTACTGGGCTGGGAGGGGAGGGAACAACCCTTGCTTAGGGCATAAACCAGGCAGAAAGCATCTATTCCTACAACTGAGAAATACAGCTCGGCGACACCGAGCCAAACATAAATGCTGCAGGCAAAGCTGCTCTACTGCCTGTCAAATAACAAACATATCTGTATCCCGTTTTCTTTATCTGCACAGGCCCAGTGGGAAATAACAGAGTGAGGAAGCCAAATACTGCCACAATACGTGGGGAAACTGCACAGAAGCTAGGGGAGATTGCACCTCTCTTACTGCCAGAGAAATGCTCAGCTCTGGTCCACAGCTCAGGGGCCTTAATGGAAAATTCCTTACAATTTCAGTGTAGTTTGGAGAAGCTGCCTATTAGTTGGTGGATATTGTTTATATCATTTCCCATCCCTAACTCAGAAAGCAAAACTCAACAGCTTTATCAATCTTGTTTTATTTTATACTCTCCCAAGTCCCTCATTCACAAATTTTTCTTTTGATTAAGCAACTTTTCTTATAGGACAGATCAGCCTTCAGTGATCTCTCCTTCCATGTGACCTCTCCACAGGCAGAGGTGAGCTGAACTTCTGTTCCACCTCCCCGGAGTTCCCTGCGGTACTTCTGAAGTGTTCAGTGCTGTTCTTGGTTGGCCAGACTGCCACTCCCTCTGTGGGTGTGTTGACTGTATCTATATTGTTTACCAAGTGAGAAAAAAAAAACCAAACCCCAAACGTTTGAAAGAAGCTATTCCTCATCTTAAAAATACACATGGTCCAGCTTCCAAAAGTGAGTTAAACAAAGGTGTCTGAAGAGGGGAACTACACATCTGACCATGTTCCTGCTTTGGTCAAACACAGAAGGTCATTCAAGCCATTTACAACCTTTGCATTCTTACAACCGTTGTTAGCTGGGAGTAAGAAGGGGCTAGATGTCACCACAGGCTTGTCTTCCTGCTTCCTGGAGATCAACCTGTCTGACTTCCACTCACTGCACACAAGTGGTGTCACCCCTGATCCCACTATAGCTTAGCTTCCTCTCCAGGCAAGCTGAGAAGATTCCAAGCTGTTGAGGAACATTCCACACGAAGTAAGAGCACTCTGCTAAAGAAAAACCCCAATTTGTCTCTCTCTATTATTTTTTGGCCTGTCCAACTCGGCTGAGCCCATTTCTCTGGCACTTCACTGGCATTCACATACATTTGTGGCAGCACTACAAGACCACATTTGCACTGGTGCCAGGTTGTCTGCCTTGTGAATCTGTGTTGAGTAACTACTTCATTAGAGTTACTCTAGTGCAGGTTTCTCTTGCAATAAAACTCTGAAGAATAGAAATTAAACGAGAATTACTAGGGGCAAAAGTAATTAAGCTTCATCTTTGGTTTACAACAACTTGTTGGATACAGTGTGTGTATGTGTGTTACACCTAAGTACCACCTCATTAACTTCATTGTAAGTCACTCGGTTTAGTTGCTCAGGTGTAAAACGAATATATAATGCTATCTGTAGTGTCTGCTTTGCCTTAAACGTTGGAGACACCATCTCCTGCAACGTGTCTGTAACACAACTGCGTTTGCTAGAACCTGTTCACAACACAAAAGCAATAGATGGGAAAGTCTTGGCTTTCCCTAACTTCTCACACCTCTGCAGAAAACCACAGCATCGTGAAACACAAAGACATGTTACTATGGATAGATTCACAGTCACAACTAGCAGCTGCTTTTGCCATATACTCACTTACGTGTAGTGAACACTCATACACACCACTTTACAAAAAGCCCACTGTTAGGAAAATGCAACTGACTTCAGGCCATCTTGACTATACATCTACCTCAAATACCTGGGCAATCCTGTTACCGCTCACAGTCTTTTAATGCTTTTAGGTCTCTCCAGAAGAGGACACTGCAATTTTACTGACAAAAGATTGAGGTACAAAAAGAGAGCTGGGGACATTCTCACCTTTGAGTCCCCTGTGTGGGGCAATGCTGTCCAACAGTAAGAATTAGCAGAAACTGATTTATGACTTCTTCCCCTTTCTCCCTCTTCCTCCACTTGCTTAGCCCAGGAAAGAGATAAACTTATCTTACACTAGAGTAAATAATTTTTCATAGGGTCTAGGATTATAAATACAGTGCTCTTGGATGATCCTTAAGCAAAGAACTCTCTCTTTGGGGCCAAACCAGCCAACTCTCCATCTGTGACTGTAGGGGAACAAAATAATGGTTTGGAAAACATTGAGACTTGTCTACAAACCACTTCCAGCCTATGCCTATGCCTGGGTCTCACACAGAGCTGCTCCCCCATCTACCTGCACACAAGTATAGGAACAGGCAGTTTCACAGGCCCTACTAAATACATCTTGGACCATAAATGACCACATGATCACAATGACTTTTTTTTTTTATTCTTTAAGGCAGCAGGGACCTCCAAGTATGCACCTCCAAGGCATACCGTGAAGCACATGCAGTTTCAGCAAGACATGGGAAAGGAGGGATGACAGCAATGGCAAATAACAGTCCTCACAGCAGCACTGGGACCAGAACTGACCTCACATGCTTGTGCTGGGCATGGGAGTGGTGTGGTGGACAAATTCAAGCACCCTCAGCAAATTGGAGTCACAGCAGCATCGGGCGGGCTGCCAAATTAGAGCTCAGGAAACAAGAGCTCCTTCATCACAACCTTTTCTGCGATCTTGAGTGAAGAAAATTTCATCATGTCCTTAGTCATAATCAGGTATCAAATTCTCCCAGAAATCACTTGCTGATCAGATACCCTATGGGCTCTGGTCAGATCTCCTCAGTATGCCCCGGTCTCATTTCTATGTTTCCAAACTAATCTTGATATTGGTTGAGTTTGATTTCATCCAAGTCAGTGACAATCCTCCTGTCCCACCATCTTTCTTACCTCTCGCAGACTTTTCATCGTCTGAGGGAAGAAATAAGGCACAAAATATTGCTCAAGACCCATGTTCTACTCAAACACACTTCTGATTATTCATTTCGTTAATTGATTACATTAAGGAACTGCAGCATCAAGCATATCACATTTAGGACACATCTGCATTCTCCTTTTAATACCCCTTCATGATTTGCAATGTATTTCTCTCATTTAGAGGCAGAATAACATTTCCTAACACAGACTAAATTTATTCAGAAGCACAGAAGTCAGTTGCCTTTACTACTGACAGATGCACTTCAATGTAATTAGTTTCATGACTATTAATGAAATAACTCATTTGAACTTTTGCCACTAAAATGTTAATGAGTAAGACCGGATAGTGGTTTGGTAATGGGATATAGATCCTTTTACAGTTTGTTAGTTCAGATGTGGCCCATGTTCACCATGACCAGAGGTCATTACTACCTGAAGACTATCTGCTAATCTCTGCAAGTCGAGTTGGTAGCACTAAGCCCATGCTTAGCAAGAAGCAGCCGTGCAATTTGCTCTGGGAAGAAAAGCAAAGCGGAGCCAGGTCACTGCAGCGTGCTGCTTTTACATACCTGCGGTCAGAAAGTGTCAGTCGTTAGGAATGTTCACCCAGCATCTTTCATCAGCAATGAATTCAACGAAGGTAGAAGCAAAATAATTTGAATAGAAAAAGCTTGTGGATTTTTTTGTGCGAGACACAATTAGCCTCTGACTCACTGCCGCAGACTGTTTGCCGTTAGCACACTTCTCAAGACAACCAGGAACATAAATAAATACTAAACTCATAAAAGATCATACTTGGTGTTTCTAAGTTTTAGCCAGTCACTCATTAGGTTCAGAAAAGCATTTCATAGGTGAATAACATTTCATGGTATTCCTGGTATATGGTTCCCTATCACCACTCCAGCAAACCAAAAGGTTACGTACGACCTTCAACAGCAGCCAACACACACTTGGCTCTTCTTTGGGTAGTGATATAGTTCAGCCCATACATAAGCACATCACAAAATTAATAAATTCCCCCTTTTTACTGTCCCTGGAGAGCACATATTGCTCTCTCTCTCCAGGGACAGTAAAATGGGATATGCAACAAAATTATTTGCTCGAGGACTTAAGAGGAACTGGGGCCGATTAAGTTTTCATGGGGAACTTTAGGAAAGATAGGCACAACACGACGACTTAAAATAGAAATTCAAACACTGTACTCAAGCTGGCAACCCTTCCCGTCTGAGTGCACATGGGCTTGACCGAGGTTATGCGTCTCACTAACAGGATGATACCTCCAGCACCGTATTCCTTCACACTGCCATCTAACTCCTGCCTTTACACCGAGTCACAGCACTGCCGCGTAACGAATCCCAAACAAGCTCCCCCCTGGAGCACAGACTTCGAAACAAATAGGCAATATAGCCATAAATGCAATAAATAAAGGCAATATGTGGGATAAATGCAATTCCCCAGCCTACCTTAGCTAGATTATCTTCCCACAAGAAATCACCAGCAAGAGATCTCAGAAATCCTCACCATTCTTCTCAGCTACGTAAAATGAAATTCCAACTGCTGAGTGGCACCCAGGCCTCTGTGGATATGACACTATGACGGAAACACTCTTTCAAATGTAGTTAAGGGCTGTGGTCTTTTATCCATGTGTGCAGGTGTAGGATAAATAAAATGCTTGTAGGAAGCTGCAATAAGATTCAGGTTTCTGTTCCACACATTTTTTTCAGTCACATCATAGAAGATAGTAATTCTAGCTTATTTTTTTATAAAAAAGGGTCGCAGCTTGGATTAAAACCACTCACTCATCTAACTGGGCAGTTGTCATGTATTTACATATAAATATATATGCAACCATGCTTACGTCAGCAATGGACAATACATGAAGCAGCCAAGAAGAATTTATTAAGCACCACTGTCTTGGATTTCCCAGGGGACAGTGCCTGTAACATGCCTGTGTTTCTCAGATGCCAAGATTTTTGCAGCAGGTCTGGTTTTTAGACTGGAGCTGCTCAGTACCTTGGGCAAATCAGATTCTTCCAAGATGTTTCCGACTAGGAAGCTACCAGTGAGTCACTTTGGAAGCCTTGAAACAGCAGGAGACAAGCAAGCTTACGCATCTCACTTCATAAACATTTCAACGGGAAACTTTCACGTTACATTCTGTAGCCTCAACGCCACAGTTACTTGCCCACTCAGCAGCAGTCTTTTATCTCCAGCTTTCACACAAACATGTGCAGAGAGTAATGAACGTCACAGGTAAGATCCAAACAATTCATTAGTTAGTTAAGAACCCTCCAAACCCCACACCAACATAAAAAAGGTGTGGGTTTTTTCTGCATTATGCATGGATCCTTCAGTAACAACCCAGCTGCTCCGTGCTTTCATTTGACCATCTCCAGCTGGGATATGGAGTCGCCCCTGCGGTCCCCAAGTTATCTCCCCATTGCACTCAGTCTGGGACAGCCTCTCTTGGTAAAACCCTTGGTGTTAAAAAAAGCTCAAACCCAAGAAAACCTTTGACTAACTCCTGCAACTTGCTGAGTGGCTAGTACTTTTATCTAGGAAGTCACGCTGTCAGTCTCATCTTAAGTACCACCACATTCAAATTATTTGTTTATTGACTTGAAGACGTAATCCAAACAAACCGGACCTCAGCTTCTGAAACACGATGTTACAAGGCAGAGGCAACAGGATTAACTCAATGTAGCAAAACTGCATCTGTCTGAATGCAGAGTCTCGATGGGGGGGGAGAGGGAGTGCACTTTTAAATCGCTCTACTTGACTAGTGTGCTTTGATACTCTAGAAGTGGGGCATTTCATTCTGGTTTTCTATTTCTCCTCAAACAGTAAGCTGGGGCACTGTTTTCCTACTGACAGATCTTTTTACTGTTTACAGTGATAATTTTCTTTTTTGTTTTGATAAGTATTTGGGATTCTTCTAAAGTGGGATCTTCAAAGTGCACTTCACAGTGACGTTCCTGAAATAACTTTGAAGAAGAAATAATGAGCCTCCCGTTACTTTACGGGTTCTCTAATACAATGTAAGCAGCTTTACAAGGCTTAGCTAGTCTCTGCTGACCTAACTGCATATTTTACTCCTACAATAAACTAAAATAACCAGCCTGCTTCCACAACAACGGACTAATTAACACAGCGATTTTATTAGCTTCATATTAAAAAAAACCCCCCGACAAAACTAGTCTTTCAAAAACCAGATGTACCAAACAAGAGGGGATGAGGTTACTAGAGAGAGAGGCACAGACATCATCTCAGTAAGCGAATCAATGTTGTGCTAAGCTTGTCGTGTGTTGTTTGTTTGGGTTTTTTTTTTTTTTCATTCTGGCAATTCAGAAGTTGGGTTTTTTCTTTGCCTCCAATTCAATTTCTCAAGCATAGACACTGTGTTCAAAACCCTGCTGGCTGCTGCGTTTGACCGCTCGCCAACCAGCACCATGGTGTTCACAGGGGATCTGTCTGCTACTGAGTCACCGCGTCCCTGCCGAGAGCATGAGGTCACTTGCTGCTAGATCAGAGCACCAGCAGGGATGGCCCCGAGCTGAGCTGGACTGTGGCAACATCTTTTACATAAGAGGCAGGCTCCTCTCCTCTGCCTAACACAAACTTGCCTGCCTTTGCTCCAGAAGAGGCCCATAATGGGCTTTTTATTAACAGAGATGTTTAGGAAAGATAGCTCGTGGAATTGACTGTCTGGACCATTTATGACACTTGCACTGTGCGAGAGGGACACATACACTGCATAATTACACTGACTGGGAAGTACTGGCAGGAGAGGACATTAATTGGAAAAAAAAACAACCAAACAAAAAACAACCAACACAAACAAACCAAAAATAATGTTTTCTGAGACTGAGTTCATCACTCCAGTGATGGCAGACAGCGCTGAGAAGCGATGCCCCCAGCCTATTTCTTTTGTGTTTGCCCTCAAAGGAACCAGCAAAGATGCCTTTAAATTGCTATCACTAAACTTCAGAGCTGATGCCTTATGGAAAAGAAGCTAGGCAGCACTCAAGTCTTTTCAAGCTATCAGGCAGAAAATTGCATGTTGATGCAAACTTAATTCACAAGGGTTTAATCATTCTCTTTTCAAGGACTTGGTTCCGTCTTATCTGAATATTTGGTTTCTGAAACCAAAGTGGTAATGTCTGAGCAGCAGTATTTGATCAAAAACATGTCATCCTTTGACTTTACCTACTGCCAACATTTTTTGCTTTCAGAAAAACAAAACAAAACAAAACAGTTTGCTGACCAAAGCTCAATGGCCACAGTATCTTTTGATTTCTTATTTTGAGGGCTTCACCTTACGGGCAAAGGTTTAAGTAAATGAACACGACAATCCAGCAATCCAGTGAGAAGTGGAAGGCAATGGCATCTGTTTAGACAATGACTTGAGCGTGTTCTGTGGAAGGAAAAACCTGACCTGCCTAAAATAAGAACAGCTGATGCACAGGCACATCCTCCAAAAAAGCTGTTTGAAATCACAGGACCTCCAAGCGTTCCTCTATGCCCCCTTAAAGCCCATAAGCGCCGTGTGTGTGCATATTTTCTCTACAAGGCACTTTACCAAAGATTAAGAACATTAAGAAAAGCCAGGATTTCTTCCTTCTTGGCTCTAAAACACAAACACCAAAGCACTCACTGGCTGAGAGGCACAAAACAACTTCAAAAAGGGTTGTTACCCACAAATGTCATTCTTAGTCCTTGGGAAGAAATACGAAAGGAGAAAAAACTTAGGATGCCTCCAACTAAAAGCCCAATGCCTCATCAGAAGTAAACATCAAGGTCCAGAAGGGCTTCAAACAAACTGTGGCTCAGCACCTACCTAACACATCTTTTACATGTCCTTCTTGGGCCTGGACAGCTGAAGAATCAAAGGAAATGCTGTGCGAACAACTCACTGTGCAATTTTGAGGTGAAATTTTAATTGCAGAAAAATAAAGGCCTTTGACTTCATCATTACAAAACCCATTTTATCTTTGTCCTCTTGCATGTTTGAATTGCTCTTGATTGTGTAAGTGAACACATCACCTGGTTGTGCAAGTTCCAGCAAGGTGATATTTATTAAGCAAATATATGTAAGAAACTGAATTTCTAAAATGTTAGATGCATGAATGTCATCGTTTGCTCTCCTGTAATTATTCTAGGCTGCAATTTAAATACCATCCCTCCAATACAACTACTCAAAAACATGAACTCTGCACCACGCACACAGATTCAAAAGGCATCCTTTTCTGTAGCTGTGGATATATTATCAATCCAATCCCATATTTCATGTTGGATGAACATAAAATACTTTCTCTAATGGAAATTTACAGGGCAGAAGCAAAGTGGCACTTCAGAGAAAATTTAAGCTCAACTATGATACCATCACACACGTTATCTCAATAATACTGAGAAGAATCACCTTGCCAAAGACTGCACATACCACCAGCCAAAGGAGGAGTTATTTTGAGCTAGAACATGGTATTTACTTGCTCTTTCTGTGGCTTACAATGCATTTTTTGGCAGTAATCATCCTTCTGGTTTATTTCATTTTTTCTCCATAAAAATCACCTTTCAGAAGTTTCCATCTATGCATCTGTCCATCCAAACATCACAGCTACACAGGATGAATAATCCAGCAAGTATCTATAGTTTTTTAATTGAAACACACAGGAGGACTTCGAGAACCACTGCCTGTGTCTTGCTCTGAATTAGCACTACACAGTTCTGGAAAGATCTTAGTCCTCTTGGGCAATTCCAGAAGCTCTCTGGCTCCTGCATATACAGTCAAATTCCTCTATTGGATGCCTCAGAGCTAATGCATCTCTGAGGCCAGATGAAAGTACAATACAATTCTGAGGTCTTCAGCAGTGATGAAATTTAACAGCGGCCTCTTGAGTAGAGTTTGACAGCATTTAAACCTGCCTCTGGTTTTGCTTCTTCTCGGTCAAGAAAAGGGGCATACCAAGCCAAAAGAAAGCCGAGACCTATGTTCACCTGCTGCTCTGCTTTGGTTACTGCTATTAATTATGCACTAATTCCTTGAACTTTCAAGGGTTTATGGATATCTTGATGTCCTAGTTTCATCTTGCTGGCACTTATTAAACTTTCAAAGCACTTGCCTGCCTCAGGTGGTCTTTTCTTCTTCTGACTGAAGCTACATCATTACTACTGTGACACGACAACAAACAGGGAGCCCTGAGGCAAGCAGAGCAGCTCATCCCAGTGAGCTCAGAGGATTATACATGATAATGTTTATTTGTGCAACACGCACAACATCCTGTGTGACCAAAGGGCTGGGGCAGGCAGCTCGGCTTCCCCAACCACGCAGTGTGACTACCTGCAGCTAGCACAAGCCATAATCATGCCAATCCTTTTCTGGGAATGCCTGCAAGCAGTGCCGAGCCCATACCATCCCACCTCCATCCTGCAGCTGGCAAGATGGGCACATCCTCTCTGCAACTCTTCTTGTGTAACCGAGGACTGAAGCCAACCCTCGGGATTTTTAGATAGCAAACTGAGCTGAAATACCTTTCATTACACAAGGCGAGTTGTCTGAATCAGTTCCAAGCAGGTGTTTGTGGGGGCATCACGTAAAGTCAATCAACACACCTCACACAACTAAGGGTACAATTAAGGGGAAAATTCCCAAATGGCTCAGCCCACAGTTTTGCATGGGAAATGCAATGGAAATTGAGAACCACATTTCTTCTCAATTAATTGTTTCCTGTTTACATGAAACTCAGTGCTGAAGGGACCCTATAAAAGCAAACACCATAATTGCAGCAAGCTGCCCAGGTTAATCAGGTCTGCAAAGAGAGGTCTAGGCTATGCCTCAAAGACTGTCCTCTTCTCTTTCAAATTATCCCTGTCTTGAACTCAGAGGAAGAGGTTTCAATATAGAAGGCTTCCTTCTACTGACCATTAAGCACACTTGGGTTTAGCCATCTTTACACCAGGGAGCCACAAGGAGTGAAAGTCAGAAAAAGATTAGATAGAACACAGTGAATTCCTCCCGGACTCGAAGGAAACAGCAGCTTGAAGTCCCTTGCAAAGAAGCTCATTTTCTAAGCCTGAGGTTGACCAGGAGGTTTTGGTGATATTTTTTTTCCTCGATTCATTCTCCAGTCTTCCTGCTTATTTCCCTTATTTTAACTGGATTAATTATATTGAACTAAAACTAATATAGAATTGTCATCATCCTAATAACAATTAAAATACAGCCAGCAGATTCATTCGTTATGATCTTCTAAAATGCCTTCAAAATTTGCCTTTTGTGAAAACTGGGACTGACCCCAAAAACATCACAAACCTGTGATTTTTCTCTCCCCACACAGACACTGAAGTGCAGAGAACAGATGGCTCTCTGGTTACCCAGTTCTGCAAGCATGGGACTGGGGAAAGAGCGCCCAGCGTCTCCATGAGTTTGCAGTTGGGGTGGTCTGTCGTTCTCTTGACAGACTGAAGAACAGTGTTACTGTAATTCTGTATTGGGTACTCCAGTCTGGCCACACCAACCTGGGCTGGTTACTGCATTGCCTGTTGTTACTGAGGAATAGCTTATGTAAAAGCCAAGATGTAATTTTATCACCTCCTGAAAAGGTTACCATTTAAACACAGAGCTAAGTCTGGCTCCACACTTAACTCTCATGCAAAGTCCCATGCAGAGAGCATCCAGATTCCTATACATCATGTGTTGAAGTTTCAATGCTCTCAGAGACTTGGCTACCTCATTTTACCTTACTGCATCTGGAGGAAATCCTTTGCTTTGGGAAAAGACTACTGCACCTATAGTTGGTCTGCTATGTCTGTGGTATGGTCAGGACAGCTATTATGGTCCCATTCAAGGGGAGCAAAGCCAAGAAGAAATAAATAAAAGAAAACCCTGGCATCTCAAGTAAAACTATCATTTTATAACTGAACAGTAATTGTGTTAGACATTAGCTGTTAGTAGAAAAAAAATCTGACTGCACCCACAGAATAACTTAAAGACAACGGTGATCTTTTTTTGGAAAGCTTTTTCTGCAAGGTGAGAGAGCATTTCACATCTCATTAAAACCTAAAATGGTCTTCTGCTTTTTCCTTCTGAAAGTCTGTACTTTATGCTTCACTTCCTACTTATTTGACTTAAAATGTGAACCTGATTTATGAATCTACCTGCAGAAAAACACTGAAGTGAAATGCTGAGAACATTGCTACTATATTCCAGCCCACACTGCTACAACAGCACAAGTTTAAGAGGAGGTTTAGATCTTCCAAATTAACCTCTTATCAGTCTTAGGATGGTTACCCAAGTGACACCAAAAATGTACTGTCCCAACCTATTGCTGGAGAAGTTACAGAGTAAAACGATACAGAAAAGAACAATGCCAGTGGTTGTTATACATTTCACTTGGAAAAAGTAACCTTGAAAGGTCTGAAACCTTCTCTGAAGTCAGCAAAATGAATTTACCTGAACTTTAAAGTGTACAGCACGTTGGGATTTTAGATCTAGTTCACATTCACTGTAAGGGATGAATAAAAAAAATCAAAACTGAAGCTTTTCCATGTTCAAAACCTCTAATATAGCTGCAATCTGGGCCTGAATCTTCCACTTTGTGTATGCAGATTTGCTGAATCCTCATCCTGAGGTGAACTGGAAGCAGCTCCCAGAAGTCAGAGAAAGGGCATCACCTCACACAGGACCACAGCCCAGGCTGGTACAGAATACCATGTAAAACACTGAGTACACACAACACCTAGCGAGGTGGAAACGGGAGTTTATCACCATGTGTCAGTGCCTGCGGGTGCAGTAAACCTCTGCAAAGCAATGCTCATTACATTTGCTTTAAGCAGGGCCATAAAACTGAGACACTGCATGGTGCTACTCAAGGATGGCACTATTTTCTACTCAAGAGTAATAAAACAATGCTTGCCATTAGTGCGACCGTAGCCTACTGGATAATGCACTAAAGTCTGGTGAGGAGTCCAAATACAAGCACAGTTATTTACCCAACGTGGGTTAGAAATGGGATCGCTATTTAAATATATTTCAGCGTCTGTTGGGATAAGTTATTTCACAAAACAATTATCTAAGGGTACAACCGGACACCCCTCTCCACAAAGCCCTGGACATGTTACAGAAGTGTTTATTACTTTTGTTTAGAAGCCAAAGATCAAAAGATGTTTTAAGCTAAACAGATCACAACCTGAAAAAGGTGAGGAGCGAGACAAGAAAGTCAAACAGACAGAGGATCGACACCAGGAACTGAAGATTCCAGCTTTGGTTAGGCAGGTTTCACAATAGCTCTGGAACAGCCTCCCCAGAGAGGTTGTGGAGTCTCCTTCTCTGGAGACTTTCAAGTCCTGTCTGGATGTATTTCTGCGTGATCTGCCCTAGTTTTGGCCCTGCTCTGGCAGGGGGGTTCTACCTGATGATCTTCAGAGGTCCCTTCCCACCTGTAACATTCTGTGATCTGCCTTAACCACTGAATTTAACCAGTGCAAATGCTGTAGCCCTTCACAAACTAACAAACTGCCAGGAAGAATTGAGAGGCATACTAATTAAGGTATACTCATAAAAAAAATAAAATTGTGCTAATATTTGCAAACAAACAGGTTTAGTACAACTTCCACAAAACCTGAACAGATCTGATGGAAAATACCCAAAGAGGCACTTCCACTTGGTGCAGAAGTATCTTGTCATAGTCAGGGAAGAGTTAATGAACAAAACCTGTCCTGTGCAAGTCCCTGCAATATGACTGCAATACATCTGTGGGGTATCCACACCAGCACCTCTTTAGACTCAAGCAGATTTAAACAGAGACTGAGAGGTATTTACTCATCCGTCAGTCAGGTGAATTCCAGGATTTGCCCACGTTACCTCAAGTTTTTAGACCCTGAAAGCTGATCCAAGGAAGGTCAGCAGGCATTAAGTGCCAAAACAGACTTAAGGAAAGAAAAAAACAACAGGAAAACCTGACAAAATATTTTCGAAAAGTCACGTGAGGATTATCTCTGTAAGAGAATCAAGTCTTTATATGTTTTTAATTGTATTCTCTTTTTAAGTTAGTCTTCTTTTACAGCTGCTCGTGGTAAGAAGAAAACTTGTCCTACTGCATCAGTAGAAACTTTGCCTCTGCAGAGCATGGCAGGGCTGCCTTTGCTTCCTCAAACACAATAGCAAAAATGTAGCAGCCACAAGTAGAGATCTAAAAGCTCCTTTTGTACGTATTTCTGAGACCATCCACAAAAGGTAGCCCTCCTCAGAGATGAACAGTCAACTGGAAGATGCCCTCAGATTATTTAGCTGCAGTTATACACCTGCGGTTCTGAATAAAGCACAAAATCATGAATAAACTTTACTGTAAAGATTCTGGTTTTTAAGTAAAGCAGACGTACGTGTAATGCACATTCAGTTTAAAACCTGACTTACAAGATCAATATGCCAGAATCCTGGAGGACCACCAAATCCTAGCTAGATTAATTTTTAATCACTGCAAATCAGGATAGAAATTGGCAGCTAGAAGAGGGCAGATTAAGCATTAATGTAGTCCAGAAACTTTGAAACTTAAAATTGAATTGCTGGAGAAGTACTCTTACACCAAAAGAAAAGATGTTCAAGCAACACAGAAAAAACTGTCGGCTGCTACTTACTCTGTTGTGCCGTAGCCAGCAGGATGTTTCTCCCTGGGATTGTGAAGGGGACTGGAAGCATCCTGAGCTGGGCTTCAGTTCAGTGAACAAGGTCGTATGGTCTGTTGGGCAGCTTCTCAGACCTCCTTGACTGTTACAATGCTTTATGCCTCATTTGAACCAAACCAAATCTGTTTCGCTCAGCCTTCCACCCAATGCTTCTTCCTGGCAGACACATATAGGCACCCTTTTCAAAGTCAGCCAGGGATGCTGCTTTCAACTACAGCATCAGGCTCCCTTCTGCAGATGGTTTTAAATTTTAGTCCAAATGCAGAGCTGACGTCTACATTGGTTAACAGCAGAAAGAAATCAATCCAAGTATCTGGGAAACACAAGTACTCTTTCACAGAGCTGCCAAGTCTGAAGCTTTAAAAAGTATCAACATACCACGTAGGCCAGTAAGTAGTACTGGATTAAACATGAATGCTAAAGGTCTATTAAAGTAATTAAAATTCACTTAACAACTTAAGACTTAATAAACTCTAAGTCCATTAAGATGTCTCAACATGCTGTAAAATAAACAGCTGGAAAATCTGGCTTAACATCCATAAAACTAATATATGGACATTTCCTCAAACTCTGCCCACAGCGCAAAGCATCTTCCACGGGTACAAATCTTCTCCCTTACCTTAAACAAAAAGCCAAGTGGCCAGCTTTGGACCAGGGAGGGGATATGGCACAAAGCTGTAGGGCCAGCAGTTTGGAGACCGAGGGTGGGAGCAGGTTTAGGGTTTCCAGCCTACAAGGGTACTGTGGTAAGGCAAGGAAATCACTTCCTTGGCTCTCTAGAAGAGAAAGCTGGGTGGCAAAGTCCCGGTTTCCATTTCAAGCTCTGCACTGAAGCAGCTATTCATCCCAGAAATGTATCACTTGGCTGCGCAGGGGGATGTTAAAATGTTACTGGGAGCAGATGCAGTTTGGAGGTGGAGGAGAGTTCATCTGCTCCAGGGTCACTGCTCACCCTGTCCTGTGACGACGTCATGCTGAAGAAATAGTTTATTGCACACCTTAGGCGACAGAAATGAAGAAATATTCTAGCAGAGCAGATCTCAGAGTACACACTACCACTTACTGATAAAGATAAGGCATCTTTTTTAGAGATCTCCTATTATTGTTTGTTCTGGGACCAGTTTCTGTTTACTTGGGTAAAATAAATCTAAATTTATGCTTTACTAATGGGTGATGCCAGATGCTCTCTGCCAGTAAATAGAACACAAATTCAGAGGAAGCTGGGCTAGAGAAGATGGACTAATTTAATGTAAAACAGCTCTGCTCATCATTTAGTCCTCACTGCTTGGGTCCGAGGTGCCACACACTGCTTTTGAGACTCAGTAAAAATAAGTGGGGAGAGCCCAAGCACACATCCTCCTGATGTTGTCTGCATGTATATTTGGTCCAATATGCATTCAGAATCCATGACAAAAATTTTAATCCAGAAGTGAGTAAAGCTGGCTACAAGTCCTTAGCATTGCCACTGAAATGCCTGGAGGGCTTTCAGGGCTTGATTCAAGAAGCTGACAGTCATTTCCACCATGAAAAAACAGCTAACCGGAGAGGACACCAGAGAAGCTGCATGTTTCATGCCCTCCAGCACTTACAAAAGTCACAGTCAAAAATGCTAAGATTTTTCAAACCAATGATTTCTGTTTGCAACTGCTACATATCACTGACCTCACTGGACCCAGAACACTGAAACTTGCAATAGGAAATGCCATAAATACTCTTTAGCTTGGAAAAAAGCAGTCGTGCCTAGCAAGAACCAAAAAGGCAGCCCTTTCCAGGTTGAAGTTCCTTAAAGCAAAGCTACCATGCCCAGGCACTCAGAAGGGTGCTTCTGTTCAGCTGCCACCAGCACACGGGAGCTGTAGTTTCAATGCAGGGTGGTTTTCGAAGGCACCATCAGTGCTGGATTCTGCTCGGTGACATTGGGGAGTGCTGCCTGTCTGCTCCCAGTCTGACACAAAATTGATGAGCAGGAAAAAGCATGGAGAGAAAACACACACTTCATTCACAGCAGCGCTGCTGCAAGGTGATGCTTTGGGGTACGATCTCCTGGGAATCCACACATAATGCTCTTTGAACCATGAGGAAGAAGTTGTCTGCTAATTAGTTCCCTGGTAACTGGCCATGTACTGTCATTCCTTGCATGAGGATTGCTGGGGAAACAATGGACATCATCTGATTAAAGAAAAGAGAAAAGAGTGTTATGTGATGGCAACTTAATGAGATGGGCTTCAAACCAGCCCTAAGTAAGCTGGACAAGAAAACTAAATGGTGGCCTGTTCAGAAGAGATTGAGAAGACAACATAGTTGCAGCCGTCTGGGATACTGGATGAAACTTTTAAGGCTGGGATGTAAAGGGAAAAAAAACCCTAAGTCATACTTGTCCTTGCCTACCAACCTGGATCCTCATTCATTTCAGCAGCATTGCTTAAGACCAGTGGTATTTGAGAAAACACGCAGGAAACCAGCCGTACCTCCAGAAGTGCACAAGCGTTGCACGCCAAGAACAGACATCCTTTGAAGTGGCAAGAGACAGGGATGCCTAATGGCTCGGGTGAAAGATCAAAGTGGGAAAGCAAGCAGGGCTGCTAGGGTGCAGGGCTGCTGCAGCTCACCTGGAGAAGAGCAGATGGATGAAGCCCTTCCAAGGGCACCCTACAACCAGGGTGAGTGGTAAGCGGAGCCTTTGGTCATCCACACATCTCCTGGAAAAGCAGGACAGTGGGGACATGGCAGCTCTGCCACGTTTTTCAGCCGTACCCGTGTACCTCCCACCCTGAAAGAGCTTTCAGACACAAGCTGCCTGTGTCGGTGTCTTCTACAAGGGAAAGCACAAGGCTGAATTTAAATCAATCAGTTAAAATAGCACTGGGAGCAGGACCTGAAGAGACAGCAAGACAAAATGCAGCTGGTGGTGTAAATTCCCAGGCAGTGATGCTGGGGACGGCCCTGCCCCAAGAGCAGCGTTTCACAGCCCTCTCTCCCACACAGGGAGGGTTCAGGCCCCTCTATTTTGCTGCCATTACTCACTTAGGGGTGAATTATATTAACATTTGTATCCAATTGTAGATACCTCCCACCACCACGAGAGCCAAACACAAACACGCTGATTATACAGTGTCTGGGGCACAGCCCTAGTAACAGAGATAAAAATCAACACATCCAGGGAACAAGAAAGAAAAAGGCAGTACAAGAGTGAGTCAGCAAATGTAAGCAATATGTTAGTCAGGCGAGGCTCACTGAAAATGCACTGTGAGGTTGCTTATGCTGCAGACCAAGTCTCATCCCTGATAAACCAGATGACACCACCTCTGTGCAAGGAACCTCTCCCTTTTGCAAGGGGGGCTCTGCATTTTCATACCGTTTTGGGGAAAGCTCGAATGCAGATTTCTTCTGTCGCTCTCCCCCCACGCTTAAGTCTGGGGAAGGAAGAAAAATAAATAAATAAATAATCTCTGCCACGTTTAGAAAGGCAGAGACACGAGCATGGAAATCTGGTAGAGCAGAGGAGGCTGGTTGTGCTGCTGTGTCAGGTGTCATGATAAAGGCTGCAGGGTTCCAGGTTTCCTTGGTCTCTCTGCAGGCCATGAAATGCTCCACTGAGCCTGTTTACAAGTTCTCCCGTGGTCCAGCTCATCCTGCTGCCAGCCTTTGTCCTCTGCAAAGCAAGTGCCTTCGTGCCTCAGGACCACCACAACCTGCCCCCATCAGCTGATGGGGGTGGACCTGCCCCTCTGCCAACCGCCATCGGTCAGCAGGTCTGACCCTCTCCTCTCTCAGTTCACACAAACCACAAAGGACGACACCAAGTTCCATGGACACAGCTGCAGAAAGCAGTGAGTGGGAAGAAAAAGTAAGGTACGAGGCCAGGAAGTTTTACAGAAGTCACCAGATTTCAAGTCACCAGCAAACTTATTTGCAATTTTTTCTGATCTAAATCCTGGTTTTCTGCCACTTTGAAAATGCAGGCTCTAATTAGCTCATTATACACTCTGGCGCCCTGAAGAGGCTACTTGCTTTTGTAATGATATTTATAAAGCAAGAGCTATTTCATATCTGCTTAACATATATCCATAACCTTCAAAATGTCTCCTATGAGTCAACACACCGACTGGTACTGCTATTTCTTTCCCCTTTCTGTTCTGTAAGCCTTTCTTCAGTGTACGGCCACTGCCCCAGAGCACGGCAGAAGGCAGCTGAAGCCCCTGCTTGCATTAACTGGTTCAACACTGGAGATGGGTAGTTTTATTCTGGAAGAGGAGCACTTGCACTGGGAGGATTGTGCTTAAGCCAATCTCTGGGAAACAAGCACTTTCCAGTTTAATCTTTGTGCTTTCTAAAGATCCCTCCCATATTACCATTTACTCCATAGCCCCATCCTGCATTTACATCCTTTTTACCAGTATTCCTGCAGGATGGCAGCTTATTCTTGACTTCAGCACCACTCACATCTCTGAATCAAAGCTACAGCTAACGCCAGAGCCACTTCCTCTACTCACTCATGCACAAAAATTTACATCTTCTTCCCACTCAAGTCACAAGGCGTGGCTCCCATTCACTTGGATGAATCCCAGACCCTACTTTTAATAGTAAAGGTCCCTGAAAGCCTGTAGTTCTCCAGACGGGTGCCTTACCAACTCTTTGAATGAAGCAGGTTGAGCAGGCTAGTCTAGGGACTAGACTGCAGGGCGTTATCGTAGCAGACTGCAAGATCCAGACAGAGAGGGGTGTTTGTCTAACACACAACTTCAAGAGTATTTGTCCCCGCTCATGCAGCTAGAAGGAAACCGCTCAGACTGCACGGGTGTAACATTTAGGCACATGAGCATCTCAGCATACATGTTCCAATGGGCACTAAATGCCAGAGGACACATCATTGCCACCCTGTGCTGTCTCCAGGACTGCATTCAGGAAAACCAAGCAGGCAGCCTCTGGGCAAGGCAGCTGGAGCAGTTTGAAGCTTTACTGCCTCTGTTGGTCCCTTCTGCTCTGCAACAGGAGGTCACAGCCCTAGAAGTCGTGACAGACCGTCCTGAACAGGCAGCCAGTTCATGTAACTGTAGAGGTGGTTGCATCTGTGGGGCATGGAGCAAAAGTTCAGCCCTGGGAAGCTACTCCAGCACCAGCAAACCCAAGACAACCCACCTTGACATCACCCCCTTATGCAACCTGAGAGACAGGGAGGCTGTCCCTGTTGCCTCACAGGTTGGCTGACATTCAAAGGGCAGAATTTCACCCAACAGCCAGGGAAAATTCATGATGGGACCAAGTCTATGTCCGATGTGCTTTAGCTTACTGGACGTGCAATGGGAGGCTCTCAACAGTGCTGGAAGCCAATGTCTTGCTTTCTTTTAATGTCATATAGGACTTAAGAGCCAAGAAGAAAGACCTCAGATGAAAGTCAGAGGAATCAGTCATTCTAATGGGGCAAGACTTCCAGTTGCAATGGCTTCAGACAGCTCTCAGAGCAGCCCTGAGAGCTGTGCAAATCCATCACTTTGAAGGCATCCCTCCTGTTATTAGAAGTGTTACATCATAAAGTTTTCTGTCATTAAAGCACCTAACTCACCAAGAATGTGCTTGTGGGATTCACATCCCAGGCCTCAGCAGAGGGCAGAAAGATACTAAAAGATCCTAACTCTCCATGGTAATACAGTGAACACAAGTGTCCCTCTTTCAAGGTGTACAAATATCTTAACAACACAAGAGCTACTTGAAATGCCACCAAGTCAACACTCATTCTTGAAAATTTAAACAAGGGAAATGGGTTGAAGATGTCCGAAGTCCAATTCATGTCCTCTGTAAACAGATACAACATGATCTAGTTTAATGGAAAGGGGCCTAACTCTCTGCCACTAGCAAATATGGATTGTAACTAAGGTCATCAGGACACAGCCTATGAAGGTGAAATGCTGGAACATAATTGTAGAAGGAAAGCGTAGGCAAGATACCGGTGGTCTGTCAAAAGCCTCCCTCAACTGTGTATGTCATTTTAATGGATTCATTTCAAAACTGCTCACCCTACTCGCAGCATTCCATCGAGATAAACCAAAGGACAAGCCTCGGTATCTTCCACACTTTGTCTGCCTACCCTGAAGCCACCAGCACTTCATTAGGGAAGATGCTCCATGACACCAGAACAGCTGAAGTCACAAGGACTGCTAAAGCAAAAAGGGCACTTGGAAAGCCTGAGGTCAAAATCTGCATTCCCAGCTTTCACACAGATACGTGATAGATGCCAGCAGATCCTTCATTGTTATCCTAATCCATGTTTCTTTTCAATCAAGGGCACACTGCTACTACAGAGAGCAGAGGGAGGAGCTCTGCTGGTTCCCCACAGAGTGAAAAGCTGTGGTAGCTCTCACAATTATTATTGCTCTGGAATCTCTGGGTTGCCCAGATGATCAGCCTGGTGTGTATTGTTCTCCCTAAATGTAGACACAACATCTTTTCTTTTTCTAGCATCTTTTCCAATTATTCCATTTACAGTAATGACCTTTTCAAAGTAAGTGAATTGTCATAATGATTTTACATACCAAATGCTACATTACATTTAACCAACACATGGAAGTTTAGGAACTAAACCTCTTACACTGAAGCCAACAGAAGTTTTACTGTAGACTTCACAATTTTTCCAGCTGGTGACCAGAAAGTGACATTTAAAAGAGACACCCCTTTTATACCAGGAGATGGTGGGAGCTGAGGAAAGCTACAAGCAACCACTCTTGTTTTGTTATTGCCCCATTCCAGAAACCAAGGACCATGCAACTACCCCACTGCATACTTTTTCTGCTCATCTGGAGCCAGGTCAGGGCCAGGCCCACACTGCCCAGTTCCACCAGCCCTGCACCAAGGCGGACACCAACTGCTTCGCACCGCGCGCGCCGTTTTACACAAGCAGGCAGGGCTTCCCCAGCCACCCACGCTGCCGGCTCCACCGCTCCTAAATGGAGAAAACCAGAAATATATATATACAGAAAGTGAAAGAGGGAGGGGGAAAGGCTGATAAAAAGGAAAAATCAAAGAGCTATCTGGAAAAAGAAGAAAATTCACAGTGGAAGAGAAAGGAAGAAGGATGGTTGGAAGTAGCTGTGGTCTGGCGAGCTCCCTGGAGCCTCTCTATATTCAGTGCAGAGAAGAGAGTGTTTTTAGGATGCAACTTATCTCGCTCAGCTCCCTATTTCAGGATTATATGACTCAGACACCTTATGGAGCAGGCATCCATGTGCGGTCAGAAAAATCCCACCACCAGTGCCTGCAGGGTTCTCAAAGGACTGAGGGAGTGAGCAGTAAGACAAACTGGCTGCAGTCACCAAACATCAGGATCCCAGACATGCAAACCTCCGGAGCAGGACCAAAAGACCTATGTGAAGGAATCTGGGAAAGGCACGCACTGTAACTTCCATCTTTACAGAGGGACCATTACACAAAGACCACCTCTTAGGAAAGTCTAGGGCCAGGTTTTCAAAGTGTTTCTTTCAATAAAAGATTTTTTTTCTTTACCTTCCTAACAAGCACGAGCATCTTGGGTACAATAGTCTTGTGGCAGTCTGGCTCAAAGTGCTGCAATAGGAATACCTGGTGTTGATGCTATCTTTCAAACTACATTTGGGAATTTGTCCATGATGTAAGCAGTGATGTAAGAGGCAGCTCTTGGAAAATGCTGGAAAGCTTACGACAAATTGTTAAAAATGAAAAAAAAACCCAAAACATTTCAGACGTGAGAGGAGAAGTGAGTGAACAAGGACACAGCAACTGAGGATTCCTTCCAGTGCTATCACATTACTTTTACCCACGATGTTTGGCTGTCTGGAGCTGTCCTCCCTCCGATGGGACAGATGCAAAACTCCCCACTGGGTCACAGAGACAGTGACAATGTCATAGATCTGTCTCTCATAGTCCAAGCAATAATTTATCTGAATCTTTTCAAATGATCAGTTTTGTTTGGGCTCAAACTAAACCTACAAGAACTGTTAGAAGCAAGACAAAGTTTTTCATAGCAGTGCCTGCCTTGCACAGGGGAAATCTCACCTAGCATCAGACCCCCAGTATAAAGGGTCTGGGCATTTTCAGCATCAACTGCCAACCCAAGGTTTAAAAATAATGCATTTAACTCCACAGTATTTACAGTGTTCTGAACAACAAATAATGATTTAACAAAATAAACTGACGGTTTGTGTACACAGAGCCATTGCAAGAGGGAATGTCACTTCCAGACAGTTCTGGCATGACTGGTACCAAAAATAGTTTTTTCTTTATCAGGCATGCATTCAAAAAAGGGTATTTAAGCACAGAGGAGTGATCAGGTCAGATCAAAGGTTGAACTAGGTCAGTATCTTGTTTCAGACAGTGGCCAACAGCAGTACCTTATGAAAAGATGTAACGGGGCATTGCCCTCACAAAATAACATAAAGACAACATTACACATTTCAAAATACGTCTACCTGTCAAACAATCTGTTTCATCAGGGGTCTGCAATCAGTGCTATGCATTTTGCTCAGCAATTCCACTTAACACATCCTCACGGCCTCAGCTTTTACCTAGGAAACAGTGAAATCACCAGCGGGTTTGAGTCAGTCGCCCATGAGCATGGGGCACAAGGGCCAGGTCCCCATCCACACCCAGGAGAGAAGACCCAGCAAGAGGAGACCTAGATGATTAGGCCTTGAGGTCTAACAAGGGCCAGGGCAGCTGTCAGCCCCAGAGTTACCAGCCCAACAGCGCAAAAGTCTTTGTGCAAGTGACAGTAGCTAATGAAGACGAGAGTATCTAGAGATCATCACGGTGTACCAGAGAGCCTGGAGTTTTCTGCTTGGCTGTGAAGCCAAGCAGAATGAATAAACCAATAAGTAATTGAAGTGTAATGCGTCCACAGAATTCCTGCTAAAAAGCAACATCTCTCTTCATTGTGATCTGTAAAGACATGGAAAAGGAGCTGGACGGCCAGTTCCTCCAGGGAGAACAAAAAGGAAGAAAACCCAGGACTTCCAGCTGCCTGGAGATTTCGTGCGTTGGAAACCACAACATTCCCATTACTGTTTACAAAGGACTTGCATTCAGCAGATGCACAACAGGAGACCTAGACGGAAAATTCCCAATTAAAGGTAAAAGGAAAATTACATAACAAATATTTACAAACTATCTGACTGGGATGCTGCAACAACTTTGGCATCCTGCTTTTGTTTATACTTAGGGGATTTTACTGTCATCTTATGTAGAACCATCAAGAGGTACTTAAAAAAAAAAAAACCTGAAAACAAAATAAAAATAAACCCAAAACAATTTAATTATCCAGAAGATCAGACTCCTCAATATCATTCTTGTGTTTTTACCAAGATGAACTTCGCCCATTGTTTCTTCTCCTTAAAATGTTAACTGGCACTCCCTGGAATTGCTCTTTCCAGGTATAGTCACACTACTGATGGCTCAAGACAGACAGGGCAGATATTTGTCCTTCATAATGCTCTTGACCAACCTTAAGTTTTATGTCCAGGGCTAGCTGAGGCCATCAGATATCAAAACCAATGCATTCAGTTTGAGGAGCTCATAATCATGGATTACGTCCAACTCATTTTTCACTCAGTTTGCAGACTTCATATGCTGAAACCAATTACCAACAATTTTTAAAAATTCTATTTAAAAGTTACCATCAGATGATGTTGAATAGTCTGAAGTTTTATTGGACTACTTGAAGGACAGTTCCTTTCATAAATTTGCAATTAAGAATGGCCTGGACTTCTGCGGCTTAATCCCGATCCCAACAATAAACTGCCTTGCCTCTGATATTACAGCAGCTCTTCTTAATCCTCTCTTACCACAGTCAAGGAGAGAAAGTTTGCCCCACATCCTTGGCAAGAATAAAGTGTTCTTCACTGCTTGTACAAGTATAAAGCTGCACAGTAAGACACTAAGATCTTTATTTTGTCTGTACTGTATTAATGTAGTTACTCATTATGGTTTTACCACCTTTGCATCACCCTTGTGGCACGGTAAAAAGAAAAAAGCAACTTTGAATATCCCCAGAACAGAACCATTGCCCATTTTACAGCTGAGGAATTGAGGCACAAAGGGCAGTTTTCAGAGATGACTCAGGTTCCTGATTTTCATTGTAATTGTGGGACTCAGACACAAAGAGCTGTCAGATCAATGTCTGACTTGTACAAGGTGGCTATGGCTGCGTTCGATTTGAAGTTAGGCTCCCCACATCCTCAGATATATATTGATCATCACTCCCCTGTACACCAGGTAGTGCATAAGCCACTACATGTACTCTGAAAAGCCTCAAGCCCCCTGGCATGAGGTAAACCGCTGACTTGAATCACCCCTTCTTCTCCCCCACCCCCAATACCAGCACTTCTCACAGAAGCTCAAGGACTAGACCTGCCCAACATTTCATGGCACATCTGCTCTGCAGGACCTGTGCCCCTTCTCTAGCCACAGGGACATTAGGTTGTGTCCTAGCACCTTGCTTCTAGTCCGTAAGTAAGACTCATGACAATCAAAGGCAAGATGCCCTCACAAAAGTCAGCGAGACTTACAATTAAAGGTTCGCAACGGAGCACACAGTACAAGGCACACAGTGAAAGGCATTTTCAGGTACTGTTGCTGCTCTGGATCTGAAAGCAATAATAACCACATTGGCAAACCCTGCACATGAAGCAATACGATTTTCTCCTTGAATTAGTCTGGGTGCAGTCACAGCCCTGCTGTTTCTCATTCTGCTGCCCGCTTGCGTAATGCTAACCTGGGATGTCCCTGCAGAGCACCCCACTGGGCTGCACCAGCCTCATCCAGCAAATCCAGCCCCAGGGAGGGGGACACTGTGACACAAACAGTAATTGCATGGCTCGTAGAAGCAGCAGTCTGGGACACTTTGGTCAGGGACGGGGCACCACTGTGCTAGGTGTTGCGTAGACAGAGTAAATGCAAAATCCTTCTACTCCGACCCAGGACAAGGCTCAAGCAGGCTGATAAAAGAGCTGGCAAGAAAAAAGAAAGGGTAACACGGCTAGACAAAGAGCTCACCTGTTGGTAGAGTCGGAGTCAGAGAAAAGGTGGGGGTTTTTATATTTTTAGCCAATGCTAACTTACATTTAAAAATTATAATGTTTGAACATCCATCCACTTCCATTAAAACAAAAAGCATCTAAAGTCTCTCTTGATTAAGCTTTAAAAAAAGTGGTTTACATCATCTTGCCTTGTGTAGTCCCAGAGGACCCTACACTACAAAATCATTCACAAAGCCGTGGAAAGCTCCAAAAACACTATTAGAAGTCTGCACTTGAAGGAAAAAAAAACAAAACCAAAACCCACAAAACCAAAAAAACCAAACCAAAGCAGAAATCCCAGCTCTGTACCCTCCAACATCTCCAGCTCTGTCCTGAGAGCACCTTTGCAGAGAAGAGTCTCTGCATTCCCCATCAGTCTGTTCCCCTTCCCTAGACCCGCAACACAGAAGGGGTTCCAGCCTGCCAGTGCTAACACAGTCACGAACAGAAATACTACAGCCCTTCCCTTGCCAATTTTTACCCCTTTATATCTCTATATTTATCTCTAAAAGTCAGCAGATCAAAGTCAGCTGAAAAGGATGGACCCTTTTGACAAGGATTCTTGAGCAAGGGCCAGAGACTGGCAATGACGTAAAGGAAGGAAAAAAAAAAAAAAGTATAAAACATTCTTTTATTCAAAGTATCGCTAGAGACAGTGTGGAGAAGAGACTGATGGCAAAGAGTTAAATACTTGGCCAGACCTTTCTTTGCTGAGACCAATGGGAACGTGACCACAGTTGACTTTAAGGAGCAGTGTATGTACTGGACATGGATATTCAGCAGGGGGGTCAGTTACGTCAGGCATTGTAGAAAATGAAATAATTGAGGCCCCTAATCATGCAATGAGTTACATGCGGAGATCTCCTGCTTATCCTGAGCCCCAACATCTACCAGCACAGACACTGTTAGAAGACCGAGATCTAACAAATTAATGTAGTCTGTCTACAATGCTTCTCTTACCAGGTTAGGGACAACCAGACTGTGCCCATTTGAGGGAGGAGGAGAGTATGGAAGCTGTCCCCACATAAATTTTGTTCATTGCTTTTAAAGAAGAGATATTTACCTTTATAAAGATATTTAGGTTGTGATGGACACGCACGTGTAGTGTCTGTCTGAGAAAAAACAGGAGGACAAAACACACCAACCTAACTGTGGCTCGGCATCAAGGTATGATTAGAAAGTGGCAGTCAAGAAAGGAATACTGGTGCCCTAGGAAAAGCCCACAAGCACATGCAACCTGACAGCAGAACAGCCAACAGCAACTCACATGCCAATGTACAAACTGCTGTCTTCTCGATGTTGAGCAATGACCTTGGCCTTCAACCAGGGTGCCGAAGAGCCCATGGAACTGATTCCGGGGGGGGCTTTTGCCGGGATTGATCAGGTAGAGACACTACCACATCCAGAAAGGCCATCTGCCACGCGCTGCCCAACCAGCCCTAGCAACACATCCCTGTGAAGCTACAGCTTGGCAAACTGGAAGTTGGACCAGTTTGCAGGGCCCTTCCTCCCACTGACTTTGCAAGGATTTAACCAGTAAAGGAGTCTGTCTGTCTGTATACGGGTGCCTGTATCTATAAGCTAGCTGAAATAGCCGCAGAGGTGAAACGACTGTCTCCCAGGGGAAAAACAACCTGTGATACAACAGGGCCAGGGCATTCAGAAGAGGAAGGAGATAGCTGGGCACTCTGCACCGCAATCTCAAGGGAAATCAGCTTCTCATTGCTCCTTTGCCCATCCACAAAAAGCACTCTGACTCAGGAGGTTCATGTCACCACTTGCTACTCACCCTGTGCTTGCACAAACACTCTGCTTTCACAGTCTATACCTAGTTGAGGATAAGAGCTTGTTTTTCAAAAGTGCCAAAATAATTCAGCATCCTGCATCTCATCCCAAACCAGAATGCTCCTGAATGTCCATAGTCACTTTTGAAAATGATGGCAAGCTCCCGAATTACTTCTTCCTCCGTTCTTACAAGTTTATTATTCCCACAAGCACATGGTATTTCCCAAAGTATAAGAGATATTTTCACTCTCAGAGGCAAAAAAATTAATGAAGCAACACAATGAGAGACACGTTCATGTTCTAGGGACAGAGTAAACAAAGCACCAATGCCTGTTTCACTGTGGGCTGAATCCAGAAGACACCAATGCATTTATCTTTATGATAACATTTTTGTGCCACCATATTTTTTTTTTCCTTTCAAGCACACACAGACACAGAAAACACCTGAACTCTGCAAGAACATGCACTGTTATTGCCCAGAGATTGTATTTTCAAGGAGCCAAAGCTCTGTGATACTCCAGTACATTGGCCTGCAATGGAGAAAGGCGAAGGAGCTGGCATCCTCTAATCTCTGCGGCACCAAAGCTGCCATGCACTGGTGGCCCATTGGTTTTATGGCCCAGTTTGCACAAGAGCAGGAAAAAGCCCCTCTGGGGGTGGGGAAATGTGGAGGTAGGTTAAATTCTTGGGCAGACTGAATTTCACTCAAGTAAAACAGTCTCTCAGGTGAGGAGCGACTCGTACATCTTCCCTCTGAGTCCTTGCTGTAGCACAGAGAGGACAGGGTGACTGCAGTGTCCTCTCCACATACCTCACTGGCATTTAGCAAGAGCTCGGGGCGGGGGGAAAGAACAAGAAAAAAAGCCATTTACATCAGGTTTTGACTGCCACACACGCATGCCTGGAGAGATGCACACACAGCCTCTCACTCTTGATTTCTACATGAGGTAAGAGTAGCTTAAGTGGATGAGGGAAGCTTGTTCTGCATTTAAGAAACAGATCCGTCTAGGATGATGGTGCTTGTGTGAATTATTAAATGTGGAAGCACATTTCCAAATCCAAATTAGTTGACCTTCTCTTCCCCATCCACCTCCAGTTTTGACCAGAACAAGAATTACCCAAAAGGATAAATTTCTCTCAGCACTGGCTGCCCTTTCTGCCTCTTGCTACATAAAAAGTTTCAGGTAAGAAAAGGTTAAAAATAACTTCTGGCACCAGGATGGTTTTTGTTTGTTTGGGGGTCTTTGGTTTTGTCTTTTTTTTTTTTTTTTTTCAAATACACAAACATTCAAGTTTCACAAAGTTAATTTCAGAGTCAAGTCCGAGTTGCCAGAGCACTTTAAAATCAAATAAATGCCCCGCTGCCCGTACAGGGTGCTCCTATCTTTACTGAATGCTCATGAACAATAATGGCCGGTTTCTGCAGCAGAGCTCCACAGCATCTTTGGGGAACAAGCAGCTGCGCTGTCACTCTGCTTGCTCTCCTCTGCTCTGACTTGGCTCCTGCTGCTACCTGCGAGCACACTGCCAGGGTTAAAGCCTTGGCTTTCCAGGAAGAAAAACAGGAAAGGGAAAAGCCAGGAGCGGCAAAGACAGAGGAGGGAGAGGAACCTGCCCAAGGGCAGCAGCCGGGAGGAGGATAGTGGCGCTAAGGGCAGGGATGGCTGGAGCTCTGCAGCAGCCGGCGGAGCAGCAGAGGAAAAGTTTCTGTGATTTTAGGCAAGCCCTCGCGTGATGTCATCTTGCCCAGATAATCTCGGCGCAGTCAGCACAGGCCTCCTGCCTCCCCATTGGCGAGCCCCTCGTCAGCAGACATCTGAAGATAATTATTATTGGCCAGACAATTATAACAGGAACAACTGTCACTTCGTGCTGATGCCCGAACCTGGAGCTCTGCAGCACGATGGAGAAGGACCCCGCCAGTCACTGCTCCGTCCGTGCGCTCCCGTCACTTTTGCTTCCCTAAGCACCGGCCAGTTTTTGCTACCTCACCGGCTGCAGCTGGGAATCGGCATCTCGGCACTCTAACCCCTTTTGCTTTACATCTGACTGAACCATGAATTTTCTGCAAAAATAGTAATGTTATTTAGTCACAAGAATTGAAGGACTAGAGCTGCATTAATTCTCATGCAGCAGTTTAAGTGGAGGAAAAAAAAAAAATCATCTGCAGATTATTTACTTCATTCCTCTTTGAAAAAGTTTGGGAGGAGATGCTGGGAGAGTTTGAATTGAGAAATCATTTTAAGCAATTATTTTAATAAACATTTGGCTTAATCCTGGATGTATTGAAATCAAGCCTCCCATGGTCCAAGCACAGTAACCCAGTGTATCTTATCTTAAAGCGATACCGTATCTTATATTCAAAGCTACCTGATGGGCACTATACACAAATGTACATCTTCAACAGCTTTCCCACAACATAAAGCATAAGGAGTTTCATGAGAGTAAATGGACCTGTTAGTTCTTTAACCTCCTCAAACCCTGTAATTACTTGTTTAAGGAACACAGCTAATTGGCGTCAGAGACCAGGAGGCTGCAGGTCTGCCTTTGCAGCCTGCAGCCTTGCTCTGCTGGTGGTGCCTACCTGAAGAAGAACCGGGCAGTCTGGGGGCTATACCATAAGGGCACGTATACACATAAAGCCAAGCATTCAGGGAGGCACAAAACCCGATGCTTGCAATACTCATTTTTCCTCTGGGTCAAAACAGTAGCCTCTTAACAGCACTTCTAATCTAGGCCCAGGCTCTAAAAGATTTCCCATCAGGATGCACATTGCAGCACAAGAGCTCCCTTAAAGTCAAGCAGGAACACCTGGAATGAAGCAAGGAAGATTTCATTCACTGCCATTAGACCAATTCACCATCAGATGAGCTCCATTCCTGCCGGCCTCAGAAGGATATTCCCAGGGGCTGATGGCAGTGAGGAAACAAACCCTAGGATGGGGGTGTGCTGAAGAAAAGCCTGGCTGCCAGTGACTGGTGAGTGCAGAGGACATGTACTTGCCCCAGGGAGGGATGGAGCTTGGAGCAGGCTCAGAGGATGGAGGCAAAGGAGGGGCAAGCCTCTGCTGAACAGACCCAGCCACTTCATTTATTGCACTGTGATCCATCCAGACCAACCATACCAGTAGCTAGGGGTATGGTGCTACCCCTAGGCTTTGCGTTCAAGCTTTTCCAGCTTTAGGCTTACGCAGTTGTAATTAAAAGGGCTTGTCAGTGCTTTAACCAGCTCAGAACCCAGAGAGTATGTAGAGAAACCCACGTCCTTCCTCAAACTGGGCTAGGTCTCCATATGCAACCTAGTCAGATTCCAAAGGTGCTTCTCAAAATCCAAAAGACAGGGTCAACTCCTTAGAGCCACTTCATCTCCCCAACACCCTACGGCCTTTTTTCTTTGGCCTTGTAAGGTATCAAGAAATATTTCTGAGATGAAGTAAAATAGTAAACGCCACACCTATGGAATTTGTTTACCTTCATGTTCAGCATTGTAATACTGTTCCTAATTTAAATAGCAATTACAGTATAAAATTCTGCCACGGTCTTTCCTGAAGCAAGTCCACTCAGTCCATCTTCCTGCCCAAACAACAGCCCACCATGTTTATCCCTACAAACTACTACCTAACAACCTCATCTTAGGATGCTCTTACATTAATGATCTGTTCGTTAAGGCTACGCCTACAAAGTTCAGAAGTCATAAACTGCCATCGATGTCTGCGCAAGCAAACCCTGATATGAAGTAAAAAAAGCCTTCTTGTACGGCCCTTAGCTGTTGTATTTTACCAGTTAAGCTCCCTTACAAAATTCAAGCACTGGAACAGGACCTGTTTCATTAAGCAAGTGAATTCCCTGAAGATAAAACCACATAATTTAACCTGAAACTCAGATATTTTCAGCAGCATTTTCAGGAAAAGCCTGCCACGGCAGAGACCTCAGAGAGCACAGCTCCAATTTGTTTCCAGAAACGTTCCCAGGCCCCGAGCACATTGCTCTCCTGTACCTTCAAGTGAATCAAAGGTATTAATTCATCAGTTCCCTTAGAGAAGGCGACACTAGATCAAAAATTGTGCACGCACAGATCATCGTAGCTCTTTAGCAGTACAGCAGCAGTGTAAAAGTGACGGCCTTCTTCTTTGAACCTGGGAAGTGGGAGCCTGGCATTACAGAGTCCCGGCTGGCGACCTCTGCAGCACACGAGACTGTCAGGGAGACTTTAATAACACCACTTAGCATTTATATAGTACCTGACATCTTCAAGGCACTTGGCAAACATTACCTAAGTCATCAAAGTGCCTCCTGAGAGTACTTCAGCATTATTACCCCCCACTTCCCTGTCTTTTCCCTGCTGGGGAAACTGAGGCCTAGGAGAGGTTATGTAATATTCCCAAGGTCATGCCATGAAGTACAGAAGACAACACAGGAGTCCTGGTTCCTAGTCATGTTCTTTAATCTCAGCTGAATCTTTTCTGGGTTATTTGGCTATTATACACATTCAGGTACCACCCCCTCCCATCCTCTTTTACCAGTTTGTCCTATTCTGACACCAGTTTTCTTCTGGAACACGGACAAAACGGGAAGCATCCAACACTCCCAGTCCAAGAATATCTATGTGGTCTCCTTTCTCCTGTAACTTAAGTGACACTAGGCACCCCTCCAGAGCTAATGAGCTCACCTTCAGGAGAACAGAGGGAGACATACACATACTTAAATGGTCATTTTAATTATACTGCCCTCAAAAGTCCCCAGACAAGTCACCGGAGGATTCTAGCAAGCCTGGCTGAGATCCACCTAGGATCTGGGACCATTCTGCCTTGCAAATATAGGCACCAAACCTTGGACCTAGATATGGCCCTATGTTGTCATTGTCACACGAGGGTGGTGTGGGGTAGATCCTCACTTGGGAGATATAGGGATGAGGGAGCCTGAGAGGGTCAGTGGCACTGAGGATGTAGGAAGTGGGAAAGACCGTCACAAGCTGGGCAGAGACCACGGGAGCAGCAGAAAGGGCAAAACTGGGCATGAGTTGATGGTGGCCAGGGACAGTGCAGCAGCAAGGTGCAGCTGAGCACAGGAAAGGTGTGAACACCAGGCCCGTGCACAAAGCCAAGGTGAGGACCGCGAAGAAGATAAAAGGCAGGCATGATGAAGAGAGGGATCCGGACCCCTAGGGGAGCCCGGGGAACCCCGCAGGAAGGGGTAGGGGCAGCTGAGGTGCTCCCTCCACCCCTGCATCCACTCTGCCAGCCGGGGCCCGGGGACCCCCTCGCATGGACCGCCCCCGGGAATGCCTCCGGGGCAGCCGCAGGGCTGGGCAGGGCAGCGAGCAGGCTCCCGGCGCAGCGCTCCCCTTCGGCGGGCAAGGCTGGGTGCGTGCCTGTGTCCGTCTGCGCGGCCCCGTCTCAACGCGGCCCGGGAAGCGCCGTCGGGTGCCCGCAAAGCCCCCCGGCACGGCGGGTCCCGCCGCGGCTCAGCTCGCCCCGGCTCCGCACACGCTGGGAAAGTTAATAGCCACATGGCTGCAAATGAAGTTTGATGAGGAGCTGGGGGGAAGGGAAGGGGGAGGAAGAAGGGCTGCGCAGGGAGC
>JAAGNO010011125.1:10858-22414 GCA_033439905.1 Ceryle rudis | reverse complement strand
TGTCCCTACTTGTGTAGGGAGGTTGGACCAGATGACCTCTGGAGGTCCCTTCCAGCCTAAAACATTCTATGATTCTATGAGACCTAAGCAAACCCTGTTAAAGCTTATGGGGTGTGGTCTCACACAAGCGTAGCTGAGGACAGTCTCAGGGGGATATACAGAGCAAGAGTACAGAAAGGGGACCTCATTTGCTTGACTAATTGATATAGGAGATGAAAGTGATCCTACTTCTGACAGTCAACCTCTATCAGGTACCTTCAAATTGACTGCATTTGTTCTTGAAAACAGGTGCAAGAGCACCCTAGCACTGTGGTACATTCGGTTTAAAAATACACCTCAAATACAAGGAGGATGTTTTCAAAAGAGGATATATGACTTAATTCTATTTCCCACAGTGGGATTTTCAGGAATCTTCATTTCCCTGAAAGCCATGGCCACATGCCACTCTGGGATTGACCAACCAACCAGAGGGAGAGGGAGTGAATCTCCAAAAATAGAAGCAGCTGTTAAAACAAAGTAGGAAGATAAATGCTAGCAAGTGCACACAGTCCTATGAAATCAGTGGTATGCCAGCATGAGTTTGGGGACTGGAGTTCTATGATATGGGAGAAATGCTTGTGTTTGCATCTTAACTGCCTGTGGCACTCAAGCTGAGAGAGCAGCTAGTTCCTTTTGAGCAGGAGGGGAAGCTTCAGTAGCAAGAGATGTATTTGGTGATTTTTGAAACTTTGGGAAAAATCTGCTTTCATTTAACATATCCAAAGTGAAAATAAAATTCTCATTGGCCATTTTGCAAAGGGAATTTCTGTCAGCACAGCCGTTCTCCATTGAAACCAGCAGATTACAGCGTTACTCCCTCTCTCTGACTTCTGTCAGTATGAAACTGTGACTATAGGGAGATGGTGCAGAAGCAGCTGCAGTGCACTACAGCCTCCTGTGGTGCCTCAAGTGCCCTGCTAGGGCCTGACCAGAGCATGCTGTGATTTCTTTCAGTGCTTTCTCATGGAAATCAGGACATGTGGTAGGGGAGATGGCACCTGCTCAGTTCTCATCCAAGGCAGAAGACAGCCATAGCACAGAGGAGATGAAGCTGGAGAGACCACATTGGATTTCTGAGGCACTCCTGCTAAGCTTCTTCAATATAAATGTGTCTCAACAAAATATGTCTACTTCAGCAAAACCAGCATATTCACTTTTTGTCGAAGCCATACTGCAAGAGATTATGTGAAGGTGTGGAAATCCACAGAACTTGGCAACAATCTTTCAATTAAATTCTTAAGAAGAACTCAGTAAACATTAATTTAATAAACATGTTCCAGTATAACAACACATAAAATTTTGTTCCTTGGCCCTCGTCTTAGCATTACCTGCATAGAATATAAATTTCTAGAAGAAAAAATAACTATGGTGCATCTAACTTGAGAATTCCTTCCTTTTCAACTTTTAGTTATCCAAAGATGAAAGTAGCAGTAGGAAACAACACCACCACCAGATTTATTTGCAATTGTCTTCATAGAATCCATCAATTAAAACCAAGCAAAACTGAATCAAAAAATACAGATTTCTCTTCAAACCACAGCACATCATTGAAATGGAATGGACTAACTAGATAGCCTTTTCTACCAGTTGTGATGCCTGCTTTTTTTTTCCACACAGCAATGAGCCTAAGATCAACCTTTTCGATGACAGCAAATATCACCAAAAAGTCTAGAGGAGAAGCTGCAGGTTTTTTTGCATGGATCAGCAACACTTTCACACATACACAGCCACTATTATAACATAAGCATCGGTGTACATTGTTACTGCTCAGTATGATTTTTGGACAGATAGGACTATGTGTGGGAATTTAACTGTTACTGAAAATACCTGTGGATACTCTGAAAGCAATCCTAATCTCCAGGTTTCTGAGAGAAACAACATCTTCAGTTTGTTTCTCCTTTATAGGTTAGTCCTTTAAGCTAATATCAGTTAAAATAGACTACACAGGATGATTCCTCTTACCACAGTTACTTATGTAGGCACACATAATAAATGAAGCGCTCATTCCTTCAGAGTCATCACCACTTTGAGAGCATTGTAAGAGGTTTTTAAGGTTTGGGGTTTTTTAATTTCAAGATAATACTGGATTTCCTTCCTTCTTTCTTATTAGTCTTCCTATTCTCAGTCGACTGGCTGATTAGTAACAAAGATATGGACAGATCTAGCTCTTGAGTGAAGTTTCATTTCCCTTTCTCAAATAACTCCTGATTTGTTTTAAACCTGCTATCAGGCAATGGGATGCTGAACTAGTAATGCTTTCTGAATCTGTACAACATATAAACTGGAAAATGAAGGTGTCCAAGAGAATAGAAAATAGTCCAGAATTACACTAATGGCTTTTTCATTATTAACTCCTCAGTTATATGCAAGGGGTTTTCCTACACACTTCTCAGCTAAGATGAATGTGGTAGAGCAGTGTTCACCCTGAAAATATAAGGCAGATAATATTTCTTATTGAAACGCAATGTACAGTTAAAATGGCTTTTATGAATCAAGAGAGTCTACTGATTATGTATGTGTGCACACACTGAAATCTACAGAAACATTACTCATGACAAAACCCATTGTTCCTTCAGGCTGAACAAAGGGGAAAAAATTATAAAAGTATGACATAATACGGACATAATTCCATAAGTCTGAGGTAGGAGAATGTTTTTTATCCAGGGGGAAGAGTGTCACTGTGGTTTTCTCAAAAAAAAACCCCAAAACCAAACCACAAACAAACAAAAACCCCCAACAACATTATGTGAAGTCACATTTAGAGGACAGAAAAAAAGAAAGCATCTGATTTTGGAAGTCATTGTGGTCTGCAGATCACACTGTTTTCAGGTGATTACTAGCAACTCAAAGAAATCACTCTCCAAAAATTAAGTAAAAAACTGTTTACTTCTTTATCTGATAGTTTTAAAAAGAGAAGCCCACCAAAATGAAACCTTATTATGATATCAATATAGACAGAGGGAGAATGGATCACTTACAGAATCTCTAGTCTGCTCCTTCAAAGTTGGTCTAGAGGTAGTGGTAGTCTTAGACAGTGCTCTTTGTCTCTTACATTGTTTTCAATTATTTCACTAGTGACTGGGAAAAATTAAACAGAAATAATTTGCATTAACATAGCCCCGATTGTATGCACACAACTATAATATTTATGTTATCTAAATTCACATATCCAATTCTTACTTCTGTTTTAGCTATTAAAAAGCACTTTAACTCAACACTACAAGAAGATAACAAGGCTTAGTTCTTTTCACCTCTTCCCCAACACATTACTCGCCAGACACAAAAACCTGCAATATCTTACTATTTTTTTTTTTAGTATTTCTAATCTTATATGAGGGACCTTCCCATCACAACACACTGTCAGTGAATATTCTGGGAGTGCATTATGGTTTGAGCTTCCCTTTGGCACCTGACAATAGGAAGGAGCACATCTGCATGTGTAGAAGAGACCAAGTAATGTTTTTGCACTTTGAAGAAGTCAGCACAATACAGCTCACTGAGGACAGCTACATTCTTGAAGAGCCCTGCCTTTTTTAATTGATGGATTTAGCTTTCTGCTCCATTAATGTGTGTTCTGGGTTTGTTTAGTTATTTTTGTTTTCTCTTACCTAAGACTTCTAAACATTAAGCAATTTTGTACGGGATATTGGCACTCTGGGGGAATGAATTTTGACTTTGAAACTTCAGTACATGCAGATGTTGAAGGTAAACTGGAGTTTAAATGAAATTTCTCCTAAAATTAAGATTAATATATGAAGATTCTGAGGCCAGAATAACTTTGTGCTAAGCTAGGTTTTAATGTTAGATGTTTCTGTGCCAAAGAGCAGTTCCTTGAATTTTCAAATGTCTCTGTGGGGTTTGCTGCTAGTTAAAACTGTCCTCTCTGTATTACATCCAACTACACTGGATGTTCTGCAGGCAGCTTTCCCTTCTGTTTAAGCAACAGTTAAAATATGTTCAACATTTAATAGAAGATAATTTGTATATGCACCACATTAGGAATTCCATCTTGGATCACTGACGGTGGATCTCCTCATAATCTGATTCTTTTTGAAAGCTCTCACCTACTTTGTATTAGTTTTCTGCTAGCAAGGTAAGAAATACTATTGCACTTGCTATCATTTGTCAAAACATCGTGTATTTTCAGGTGCTCTCATCATGTAATGATTAGGCACATGCCCAGATGGTGATTGTAATTTCCTTACTCATATCAATGAGCTGTTATTCACATGAGTAATCTCACTGACTAAATGGATTGCTTTTGTAGCTAACTGCTCCCTCATGGAAAGGCTGACAATATGGTCTACAGCAAAGCATAGTTAAAGGCCAGCATCATAATGCAGAACCTTAAATTGTCATTGTCCCATGTGAGCAGCCAGGCAGGAGGACTAGATGAACACCAATGATAAAACCTACAAAACTAATCTGCATTGACCTGAAGTTATACAGGATCTGCGTCATGGTAGAATAACACCACAATTTATTTATTTGCATTAAGGTGATACAAGGTAAATTTATGTTCCTTTACATTTTGATTAACACCAGTATCATCCTTCCTTCAGATGCTAATTAATGCCTTTCTTGTTCTAAGCAGCACTGTAAAATGGATTTAGAATTCAAAGACCGTACCAACAGGACACCTACGAAGAACACCTCTGCTACAACAAATAATTTTTCTGCCTGGGAAGATTATAAGAGTAGTGTTGATGACATACAGTACTTTCTTATTGGGCTGTACACATTTATAAGTCTGGCTGGCTTTATAGGAAATCTGCTCATATTAATGGCTCTACTAAAGCGCAAGCAGAAGACAATAATAAACGTTCTTATCAGCAACTTGGCCTTTTCTGACATCTTAGTTGTGCTGTTTTGTTCACCTTTCACACTGATGTCTGTCCTGCTTGACCAATGGATGTTTGGCACTATCATGTGCCACTTAATGCCTTTCCTCCAGTGCACATCAGTTCTAGTTTCAACATTAATCTTAATATCTATTGCTGCAGTCAGGTACCGTATGATAAAATATCCCCTTTCTAGCAATTTAACAGCAAAACAAGGCTATTTCTTAATAGTCACCATTTGGGCCTTTGGCTTTGCCATTTGCTCCCCTCTGCCAGTTTTCCACAAAATTGTGGACCTCAGCAAAACTCTGAATTTAGAGGTACTGGAGAACAGGCTCTTGTGTATTGAGTCCTGGCCTTCTGATTCCTACCGAATTGCCTTTACAATAGTCTTACTGTTCATGCAGTATATATTGCCACTGGTGTGTTTAACTGCTAGTCACACCAGTGTCTGCAGGAGCATAGGTTCAAGGCTGTCAAACAAGGAAAACAAGTTTGAAGAAAAGGAGATGATAAACCTAACGCTTCATCCATCTCGGAGTACCGGCACACAGGTGCAGCCCTCCGGCCATTCCAGATGGAGCTGTGCCTTTGGTAGAAAGTACCACAGAAGATACAGTAAAAAGACTTCAAGTGTGATGCCAGTTATTTCAAGGCATCGTCAGGATACTCATTCCAGAGACCTCCCAGAAACCTCTGGCACAGAGAAAAGCCATCTCTCTTCCTCCGGTAAATTCATCCCTGGGATACCTATCTGTTTTGAGATGAAACCAGAAGAAAATACAGAGATCCAGGACATGATTACAGTATCCCAATCTATCATCAGAATTAAGACAAGATCTAGGAGAGTTTTTTGCAGACTAACAGTGCTCATCTTAGTTTTTGGATTCAGCTGGATGCCTCTCCACCTTTTCCACATTGTGACAGATTTTAATGCCACTCTCATTTCTAACAGACATTTTAAATTAGTATATTGCATATGCCATTTACTGGGTATGATCTCCTGCTGCTTGAATCCCATCCTCTATGGGTTCCTTAACAACAGCATAAAAGCTGATTTGATATCCCTTATTCCATGCTGCCAAATACCATGATTTTATATGTCACAGGATAAAATAAAATAAACAAGTTTGGCTTTCAAGCATACTGATGTGTTTAGCTGTAAAAGTTAAATTAATTTAGTTTAGTTACTCTGACTTGGTTGTGATTAGTAGCATTTTGTGCCAATGGATAGTTCTACAGCTGCATGTATTTCTTGCATTGGGCAGAAATATGTCCATGTAGTATAATATTCTTCTGTCTGTTACACATAGGAAATCATGCCCAGTGTACAAAAACAGAATACGATTTTCATCACCTGAAGTATTGGCAATCTGTGCTTTTGAATTAGACAGAATATGTATTGAGTAGTAAATATAAGACTACTTAGACGTATAAGTATTAACTGTCATAAAACTATAATAAAATACATACCAGTTACAAAATAACTACCGAGGAGACTATGTCAGTGCCAACTTTGTTTTCTAATACAATTAAACATCTGTTTCTGGATGTGATTAGAAATATATTTTTCCTTAGCTTTTTTACTCATACTTTGCAGTATCTTTTCAAGATGCTTTGCTACTGGTTCCCAGATTGCCTTATTCCCTGGAATGGGTTTTGGATAGTTCTTCTTGTCTAGACTGTATCCACCTCACTGTGTTTACACAGTACAACTTATCTCTGATTTCCTTTTTTCTGTTTTTCCAATTTTGACTCTGCCTTGTCATTTTATGTAATTTTCAGCCAGGCCTGAACTTATCTATGGTGATGTCTTTGTTCTTACAGTGATGACTCCCCTGAACATACAATGTGGTTCTGATCAGAGTAAGCCTTCATTTCCTCAGTAGGTGATAGTGGAAAGAGAAAGAAAACGGAAAGGCAGCAAGATTTTGTCTTTTTCTTTTCCAAAAAGCAAAAAGTCACTGCACTGTGTTATAGGTGACCCACTTGCTTTGAGGAGCTGCAACAGCTTTTAAATAAACATGTGCATGTCAGCGTGTGCATACACACATGCACACACACACACACGCACACACACACACACATGCTTCCTGCATCTTCTTCCTCTCTCTCCTTTTCTCCTTTTTATCAAGACCAGTACTTTTTCTTTCAAACTAATACCAGATGAATCTTCCCTAAAGAAGTCACATTACATTTCACAGCACAAATACAAAGGGTGTATGTGTATACATATATAGAGTATGTATTTATATAGGTATAGGGTATATATATAGGCTTTTTGACACTGGCTTTCCAGGCTGAGAAATAAAGTTATTATTTTTATAAATGGGTGGGTGGGAAGTGTCATTGTGCATATTTTGCCTCGAGATACTTCCCTTCCAGTTAGCCTTTAATAGTGAAATCTTTTATTTTGAGGAATTGTCATTTTTTTTTAGCACGATGTTTTAATCCTGAGACCTTTTTTTCTCCAATCTATTATCTGCTAGGGAGTTTATTACATACCAGACAATATCTTTGCTTCTATCATTATGGTATGTCCCTGAAGTCTAGTTCCCAGGAACACATTGTTCTTTGTTTTCACTACTGATCTACTTTAATAGTTTTTTCCTGGACACTATTGCATTTTGCAGATTATTATCTCCTAAAAACCTACAATAGGTCATTTTATAGAGTACAAATGGTGCAGAATACAGAATATTGGAACAATACATTTTAAAATAGCTTTTAAAAGTTTTAAATAGTTTAATTTAAAATATTTATAGCTAAACCTGGTATATAAACTTCAGAAAAAAGTAAACTAGATGCAAAGTCAGAACACAGAGGTATAGTTCTACGGAAGTTATAGGAGTTTATGCCCTATTTATGTCTACCTATTTTCATGTCATTGTAATATATCATTTAACCTTATTTATACCATGTGATGTAACAAAATAGTATAAGAAAGTATCACATTGTTTCAACTTCAAATATTCCTTCTAGCATTTTTTTCAATTTAGTCTTATCTTCCTCCCTACTCACTTTTTTTTTCTATTCCTTTCCTAATATACATTCATAACCTCAGCCATTTTTAACTGCTACACTTAGGTTTGTTATGAAAATATAAAATACATGTTTATTCATGAATTACTCTTTTCAGATCAAGTTCTATTCACTCTTACTGTATATGGCACACAGTATCACACTAGGACTTGAATAAGGCCTTCCTCTAGTTTCTGAGGTTCACAAAACAGTCTGTACACTGGTGATTTTATATGACCCCTACCCATTTTCCTGGATGAAGTCAGTAACTGTGCTCCCTACTCTTTGCACTGATCAAAGCACAACAAATTGTAACTCGTCAATAGAGAACTGAATCAAAACATCTATTGAGCTTCTTTAGTCCTCTGCCTGTTGTATTCTAAGATACTCAATGGTGTAAAGAATATGCATTTTCATTTTGTTTATAAAGCAATCATCAGCATTGTATTTGACAGTTCAAAAATGTCACTGCCTTTCACAGAATCACAGAATCAGAGAATGTTAGGGTTGGAAGGGACCTTGAAAGATCATCTAGTCCAAACCCCCTGCCAGAGCAGGATCACCTAGACTAGGTCATACAGGAACGCATCCAGGCAGGTTTTGAAAGTCTCCAGAGAAGGAGACTCCACAACTTTTCTGGGCAGTCTGTTCCAGTGCTCTGTCACCCTCACGGTGAAAAAGTTTTTCCTAATGTTTTTGTGGAACCTCCTATGTTCCAGTTTACATCCATTGCCCCTTGTCCTATCACTGGACATCACTGAAAAGAGCCTGGCTCCATCCTCCTGACACTCACCCTTTATGTATTTATAAACATTAATGAGGTCACCCCTCAGTCTCCTCTTCTTCAAGCTAAAGAGACCCAGCTCCCTCAGCCTTTCATCATAAGGGAGATGTTCCACTCCCTTGATCATCTTTGTGGGTCTGCGCTGGACTCTTTCAAGCAGTTCCCCGTCCTTCTGGAACTGAGGGGCCCAGAACTGGACACAATATTCCAGATGCAGCCTCACCAGGGCAGAGTGGAGGGGTTGGAGGACCTCTCTCCATCTACTAGTCACCCCCCTTCTAATACACCCCAGGATGCCATTGGCATTCTTGGCCCCAAGGGCACATTGCTGGCTCATGGTCATCCTGCTGTCCACCAGGACCCCAGGTCCCTTTCCTCGAAGCACTGCTCTCCAACATATCAGTCCCCAACCTGTACTGGCACTTGGCATTGTTCTTTCGCAGGTGCAAAACTCTACACTTGCCATTGTTGAATTTCAGAAGATTTCTCCCTGCCCAGTCCTCCAGCCTGTCCAGGTCTCTCTGGATGGCAGCACAGCCTTCTGGTGTGTCAGCCACTCACCCCAGTTTCATGTAATCAGCAAACTTGCTGACAGTGCACTCTGTTTCCTCATCCAGATCATTGATGAATATGTTGAATAGTACTGGTGTCAGTACTGACCCCTGAGGGACTCCACTAGATACAGGGCCTCCAACTAGACTCTGCCTCATTGACCACAGCTCTCTGTCTTCTTCCCTTCAACCAGTTCACAACCCACCTCACTACTCGGTCATCAAGTCCACACTTCCTCAGTTTAGCTACGAGAATGCTGTGGGAGACAGTGTCAAATACTTCACTGAAGTCTAGATAAATCACGTCCACTGCTCGGCCACCAGCCATCCACCTGGTTGTGTCCTCATAAAAGGCTATCAGGTTGGTCAAACATGACTTCCCCTTAGCAAAGCCATGCTGACTGCCCCTAATGACCCTCTTATCATTGATATGCCTAGAGACAGTGCCAAAGATAAGTTTTTCCATCACCTTTCCAGGGATGGAGGTGAGGCTGACTGTTACCCGGGTCCTCCTTCATGCCCTTTTTGAAGACTGAAGTGACATTTGCTTTCCTTCAGTCCTCAGGCACCTCACCTGTTGCCCATGACTTAGCAAAGATGATGGAGAGTGACCTAACAATGACACCTGCCAGCACCCTGAGCACCCGTGGGTGCATCCCATCAGGACCCATGGCTTTGTGAATATTCAAGTGTCTTTACTGATCCCTAACCCTGTCCTCCCTCAACCAGGGCAAACTCCTCCTTTATACTGGATTCCTCTGGGGCCTCAGGGGAATGGAGCTCCTAAGGACAGTCTCCAGCAGTATAGACAGAAACAAAGAAGGCATTCAGCAGCTCTGCCTTCTTCACATCCTCTGTCTCCAAGGCACCCACCTCATTCAGCATTGGTCCTACATTGCCTCTATTGTTTGTTTTGCCAGCAATGTATTTGAAGAAGCCCTTTCTGCTGTCCTTGACCTCCCTCACAAGGCTTAACACCAAGGAGGCCTTAGCTTTCCTAGTTGCCTCCCTACATCCCCTGACAATAGACCCAAGTGGTGAGCCCTTCCTTCCATGATCTGTAGACTCTCTTCTTGGACTTGAGTTTGTCCAGCAGTTCCCTCTTTAAACATGCAGGTCTCCTGGTCCTCTTTCTTTCTTTCCTACCCTTTGGGATGCACTGACCTTGAGCATGTAGGAAGTGGTCCTTGAATACTGACCAACTACCTTGGGCCCCTTTGTTTTCTAGTACCCTGTCCCGTGGGATTTCTCCCAGCAATTACTTGAAGAGGCCAAAGTTGGCCCTGCTGAAGTCCAGACTTGTGATCCTGCTTGGTATTTTGTTCCTACCGCACAAGATCCTGAACTCCACCATCTTCTGGTCACTGCAGCCAAGGTTGCCCTCAACCTTCACTACTTCAACCAGACCCTCCTTATTAGTTAGCACAAGATCCAGCAGAGTTCCTCTCCTTGTCAGCTCATCCCCCATTTGCATCAAGAGAACCAGGGCCTGTGATTTGAGAGGCTGCTGTCAGCTGCCTATAGAAGGCCTCATCAACTGCCTCACCCTGATCAGGTGGTCTGTAATAGACACCCACCACTGCATCACCTGTGCTTGCCTGCCCCTTAATTCTTACCCACAAACTCTCAACTTGTTCCTCATCTGTCCCTGGACAAAACTCAATACACTCCAGTTGCTCTTTCACATAAAGAGCAACTCCACCCTCCCCCCTCGTTGGCCTGTCTTTCCTTAAAAGGACATAGCCATCCATGACCATATTCCAGTCACATGAGCTGTCCCACTTGAAATGGTAAATAAAAATAAAAAGTATTTCCACCTTCCTTTAACAGCTAGTGTAACTTCTTCCCAGTATCAGCAAGGAATACATAAGAGGCAGATAGTAGCAGTAGTCACAGCTGCAGTAGATGTTTCTATGGGCTTCATGCACACGTGACTAGCAGTGTGATATTGTCTCCACTGTGTATGTCAATATGGCTTGGGAAGATGCATCTCACCACAAAATCCAATGACATTTTATCATTCTTATATGTATACAGATATACATACAAGCAAAGACAAATATATATACACCTCCTAGAAAACAAAGCACTTTAAAATGGATTTTCAAAGAGCACACTTAATCAACTCCTCATGTGAGCTAAACTACCATGGGTCAATTCCTTCTGTAACTGAAAATCCAAATAAACAAGAAGGTAGGAGGTTTGTTTTGAAAGCATCTGCTAAATGCAATCAGGAAACACCGTCTGCAGAACCATCTATCCATTGGAGTCAGAAGAATGAAGGATTGTAATGGTACAGTGATCCCTCTCTATTTAATAA
>JAAGNO010011125.1:0-10758 GCA_033439905.1 Ceryle rudis | reverse complement strand
ATAATTAAAAAAAAAAGAAGGAAAAAACCTCCCAGAGAGCTGGGGTTTGTGTATGACTAATGTTAGAACTTTTTATGATGACTCACATGAAGGAAATAAATTTTTTTTTTTCAGCTCTACAAAATAAAATCCTTGACAAAATTGACTTTTTGTAAATATCAAAGATCAAATGTTGTTAATAGCTGGTCTTTGTCCATTCTCTTTCAGCGGGGATGCCCATTAAGAAGGGCTGGCATGGCCAGGTCACTCCTGAGTCATCCAGGCCAGTGGGGTTGAGGATGCCAGGAGCTCAGCTTGGGTTAACACTACTATATATTTATTTAGGTTTTGGGGAAGAGGTTGAAGCTGTTGTGGTTCTCCATAGCGACATGGCAATAGTGGCTGAGACGGATATGTATGGCTACAATAGGTCTAGAGGAGCTGTAATAACAGCAGGCTGTCTGGAGCCCCTGCCAGGGGTTGAGTAGTCAAGGGCATCATGTCCCCGGCAGATGCCAGCTATCATGGCACTTTGGAAAGAAGAAATCAATAGTTTTCTTACAGTAGCCCCAATATCTCATCTGTGCAGCATACAAGATAAATAGTGTTAAATGTTTCCAGAAAGATATCCTTCAGAAATACTGTTTGGTTCAGGAATTTATCAGGAATTTATTATTTTATTTGATGAAAGCCGAATTATGCCGATACTATTTACAATTAAAAGTCCTATCCAGAAGATAAGGTACAGTCTGAGACTGTCTCAGGGCAGTGATGGGACTCTGTTCCTATACAAGTCTCTTCTATTTTTACTACCACATGACTGCAATAATGGTACAAAAACATGATCCTCATGGAATACCTTTATAAAGACTATTAGGTAAATTTCTGACTTTTTTTTGACCATGGTATATGGTTTATAATCTCTGAGGTCAGGCTTCTTGTTCTTCCATTTCATGTCTCTTTATATACTGTTGAATCCAAACCACTTTTTTGTTGTTGTTTTTCTTTTTCTGAGGCCTTTTATGTGGAGTGTGTAATGAAGAGTCCTGAAGTTGCTTGATCTTGATCCAACAGCATATATGTTTGTTGTATGTATGTTTAATTGATTGAAGGTTGACTTTTCACTGACAGTAGGTAGAGCTGTTGTATTGTTTATATTCAGTTGAAGGGACTTTTGACAGGAAGTGAAAAAGGCAGAGAAATAAAAGCATACCCGTACTAATGGTAGCTAAGCACATTGTGCCAGTGACAAAGGAACACATCAGAACCAGACCCTTTTCAAGTATCTGCCAGTTTATGACAGAGAGAATGAGCTTGTGACAGTACCGTTGACCATTATTAATCCCACACATGACCAGGAAGTGTACTGAATTTTTTTTTTTTTTTTTTTTTTTTTGCTTTTGAAGAGAAAATATTGCAAACTATTTGAAAATTACAAAATCACTTCATCACATACTAGAAAACATTGCCACAATCCAAAATCAGTTCTTTTGAACAACTATGCAGGCTTCTTTTTGCCCTCGTAGTCACATGCTGGGTCACAACAACCCCAGGCATTGCTACAAGCTTGGGGAGGAGTGGCTGGAAAGCTGCCTGGTGGAAAAGGACCCTGGGGGTGCTGGTTGACAGCTGACTGAACACGAGCCAGTAATGTGACCAGGTGGCCAAGAAGGCCAACGGCATCCTGGCCTGGATCAGAAATAGTATGGCCAGATTGTCCCCCTGTACTTTACACTGGCGAGGCCACACCTTGAATACTGGGTTCAGTTTTGGTCTCCTCACTACAAGAAGGACATTGACGTGCTGGAGTGTAGAAGGCAACAAAGCTGCTGAAGGGTCTAGAGCACAGTGAGGAGTGGCTGAGGTACCTGAGATTGTTTAGCTTGGCGAAAAGGAGGCTGAGGGGAGACCTTCTGGCTCTCTACAACTACCTGAAAGGAGACTGTAGTGAGGTAGGGGTTGGTCTGTTCTCCCATGCAGCAAGTGATTGGAGAACTGGAAACAGCCTCAAGTTGTGCCAGGGGAAGTTTAGATAGGAGATAAGGAAAAATATCTTCCCAAAAAGGGTTGTAAAGCACTGAAACAGGCTGCCCAGGGAAGTGGTGGTGGAGTCACCATCTCTAGAAGTATTTAACAGATGCAAAGGTGTGGCATTTAGGGACATGGTTTAGTGGTGACCTGGCAGTGCTGGGTTAACGGTTGGACCTGATGATCTTGAAGGTCTCTTCCAACCAGAATGTTTCTATGATTAAGATGATTCTTTTAATAATATGGTGTAACAATAGTCCTCTGGGAAATTATCAGAACGGTGATTTGACATTCAATACTAAAGTAGGTTTCCTGCTTTTACATCCAGTTAAACAAATATTTGCTTTGTCTTAGCAGGGTAAGACTCAAGTCTGTACCACTTGAATGACATATTAATTGGACATTTTTGAGCAGAAAACATTTATTAATGTCCCTGTGAATAAAATAATGTACGACAGAATTTTAAAGGCACTTCTGGTGCAAAATTTCTCCAGAGTAACTCAGTGATAAACAAACAGTTGTTCATCTCTTCAGACTCAGCAGGAACCACAAAGACACAAACCCCATTTAATGAGACCACAAGACCATTAATTACAATTCTAAGCATAAATCTGCCTTTCTTTTTTTAAAATTTTTTTTGGAATCAAGAGACAAATGACTAAGCAAGGAGAGAAATAAAACAATCTCTACTACAAGTAATGATAGTGCCATTTTGTACTTTACATACAGATTTACTTACATTGAAAAAGATAGTCTTACACTGAACAAGATGGAGTCTCCTAGTAATTCCCTTGGCTTTATGAGGCTGGCCACCACATTTAGTTCATTTAATATTCATAAGGATTTTGGCCTTCTGGCCTAAGGATTAAGTCTCTGTGCAAGAGATCAGAATACAGTCTAAATCTTTATTTTCTGCTGGTTTTGTTTTGGTGTTAGCACAGCTGGAAAAGTGCATGCTGTTTACTGCAGGAAAATTAAGCTCATTTTTATGTAAGTATTGGGACCAAATACAGGCCAAAAAATTACATATTTTTTTAAGACTCCATTAGCTAATTGTCAGAACCCATGATGATATATTCTCTCAATTTATATCCCGGAGTATGAGAGCACATATCAGATACCATAGCCTCATCTGATCCACACTGCCAATCATGATGGGTAAAATTCAGAACCTCACTCCTACTGCAGCATCAAACAGCAATATTCTCTACCTGAGATTGCTCCTTAAGATCATTCAGGGACTGAAGCTCAATCAGAGCACAGCTGATCTCTTACTGGTTTTGTGGGAATCCATTTTTCAGAAAAGCTGCTCCATGGCCATTTATGTCAAACAAATTACAGTTCGTTCCCAGGAGCTCTCTAGTGCAGGTAACACCAATCTCCCCTCATGCACCTGCAGTCAGCAGGGGCCCTCAATTGCAATTCTTTTCACAAAAGAGAGGAGATGGCTAAAAAAAAAAAACAACAAATGAGATTGCAAACTCAGTGGTAATTGTTTTTCCTCTTGATCTGAAACCATTTAAAATTGGTGACTTTCCAGAAAGTTGTGGAGACACCCATGTGAGACTTTTTGGAGAGTCAATGAGGACAACTTCCCAGGGTTCTAAGGCCTTACTAATATCACGGGGAAAAAACCCAAAACACTGATAGTTGGATGTGCAGTTTTGTTTATTTTCTTTAAGATAAATTTATTTTAACTCCTTGGACATAGACTCTGGTATGTGCTCTGAACCAAACAACCTCACGTTGTCATACAGATCCAAAACCAAAATAACTGTTGCTATTAAGGTATTCCCTCCATTTTTATTGGTCCACTACACAGGTCTGATTCTGATAAAAGATTTTTTTAATTACTGCCTTGAAAATGATTAAAAAGAGTGGCACTAGGAAAAAAAAGGAGCACATTTAGCAAAATGAGAGGTTAACTAGATCAAGATATCCCTAAAAAAACTACAGTAACACTGCAGCACATTTCATTGACACTTATTCAAATACATGAAAGGTGAAAGTTTCTTTTCTACAGTCTGGCAGTTGAAATAGAATTTCTGACCTGTCCCTTTAATTATGAACATCTATATAGAAAAAAAAAATTACTATATTAAGAATTTTATGACCAACAGCTACAAAAAAAACCCAAAAACAACCCAAGCCAAACAATAAATAAAATAATAATTAAAAAAAAAAAATTCAGGCTAGAAAGCTTTTATTTAAAGAACAAACCATACATTTATAATGTTTTCTTTTATTTGCTTATAGAGCCAACTGCAAGCATTGTAATAAACTGATTTCTGCTTTCCATGCATGAATGTCATAGGTTAATGCTTACAGTAAACTATAAGCAGAACTAATGCTGTAATTCACAATGACAAACAAGAACCTAAAAGCAGAGTTTATTTAACCATTGTTAGAAACACAAATAACTATTTAAAGCAGAAATTAAGACAGTTATCTGTTACACTATTTATGCAATAGCATTCATATGAAGATCTAACCACATTTATTTTTAAGAACAAGTAGGCTGATTCTGTGTTTGTATCATGATGTAAATTTATCCCTCATGATACATCAGGCTATTTGAAGGACAGCAAAAAGTCATAAACAATGTGCAAAAAAAAAACCAACCCTCTTTGCTTCCTATCCAAAACATTAATTTCTATTCCCCTAGCAGTGATTAAACCATACTGAGCACCCCAAAATGAAGGGACTTCATAAATCTCTCAAACTTCCATGACAGTAACAGTGTTAGTGTGAACACTGGTGGTGATGCTGCTTACAAAATTGATCTCTGTAATATCATTTAAATGTTGTTTAACAACAGCCTTTTAATAGAAGAAATCAAGCTGAGTTGCAACATCATCCTTATTTTTCACTTTTTTAAAAAAAATAAGTGTTTAGGTAGTCAGACTTCAGTTTCACATTTATGCTATCTCTGGCACACTCGTGAGCATAAGCTGATCTGAACAGCTCTTGCATGAATTTTTCTGCAGCACACCTTTGGGTGTTAAAGCTTCTGGGTTCAGTAATATCAGAAGACTGCGAGAGCCCTCTCCTGGTGAACACAATTTTATCTCCCTTGAGCTGCTTCTTCCCTACTAGAGATTAAGATACACTCTCCATCTGTAAAAGAGGGAGGTGTTAAGAGCTTTTAACGTTATTTCCCCCATGAATGTCCTCATTAGGTTGTTTGGTTGAAAAAAAAAAAAAAAAAGAAGCAGCAAAGGCTGTATTTTCCAAATACCACCTTACAAAGTGAAGCACAAAGCCAAGGAAAATACTTATCACAAACGTAATATCTGCCAGTAAATAAGGACTTCGGAATACTCTCACACCAGTGCATATTTCAAATGATTAGTATTGCCATCCTTCTGGAAATACTAAGTTTGTTAAATAAAGCTACTTAAAAAATTAGTTTATTTAGCAGTAGTTATTCAGAAAGTTGTATGCACACAGACATTCACCAGGCAGGGAATGAATGAGCGAGCACAGTCTGAAAGTATTGTCACATCTAAAGGGTGCCCTGAGATCCTAAGAAGGGCAGGGAAGAAGAAGGCTCTTGGCAGGAGCACAGTTTTTTCCTCTGTAACTAACAAGAGATGGCATGTGCTGAGTGCACATTGCTATGTTTTCATGCTAACAAAATCTTTTTCTACACATTCCCCTTCATTCCTAATGCACATATGAGGCAGACTACCCACTTGTTCAGAAAGAGGGGGAAAAGAGAACATGTTAAACAGAATTTATTTTCCTGTCATCCACCTTTCCCAATCTACAGTTACTATTATCAGATTTTGGATTTGCTTAATCTGTATACTTGTGATATAAATTTGGCTTATTCTCCTGCTCTGCTCTCCCCCTTCACTGTAGGAAGCATTTAATTTGGGTTGAAACACTGAGCTGAAAAATCCAGTCTCTCACTTGCATTTGTTGTCCTGCCTACCTTCATATGTGAGGTAGATTGATTTACTGTACTATTTTTAAGGACACTGTGTCTATTCCATCACTTCTGAGGCCCTGAAACATTACATTTAAGTTCAGCTTAGACTAAGGCAACAAAATACCAAGTGTGCTCGAGTCCAGCTTAATATCTAGATAGCACCTCAGTTCAGGGGCAAAGGAAGTTTAAATAATGTCAACACAATAAAAATACATACCTGCCTAAAGCTAAGCTCCTAGTTTGAGAGCTTCAGGATATATGGAGGCAACCAACAGTCTCCAGTTTCAGTGGGAACTGAGCATTAGGGTAGTGATCATATCCTCTTATGTTGACTCCTTGCAGCACAATTTCCCAAGTGTTTGGGAAGCAATGCTGGCCCAGGAAACCTAAAATGAACTCACTATTCATTTTCATCAAATCCATCTTAGCTGAAAGGTGAGCTTTACCCAGGTTAAAAGCACCACCACATTTAAGATGGCTCTTTTTATCCCAGAGAGGTTTATGGCTCTGTTTTTCCACACAGTATCTTAAATTAGTTGAAGGGTCTGCATGGAGGTAGCAGAGGCTGGCTGTGTAGCAACTGCCAGAGGAAGAAATGTTCGGAACACAAGTTTAGTATACGTACTTTGCTCTTAATGTTGACACATGGTTGATTAAGGTGTGGTGTGTAGTCACTTTAGGGAGTCAGAAAAGCCACATATGACTGAAACTGTTACACAGTGTGTAACTTTTATGATACCTAGCTTGCAATCAGTTACAAAACCAAGTGGTTTACAATGTAATTTTTTTTTTTTTTTTTTTTCCTGCCTGAAACAGGAAGGTCTAATTTGCAGATAGAATACAATTGTTTTCCTCAGCAAGAAGGAAAACCAGAGCAGAGAATTAACACAATGAAGAACCTTTCATGAGTTCAGAAGCAAGCATTCCCAGTTAAGCTTCCACTAGCATTGTTCACACTTGAAGTGCTCAAAAAAGCTGTAATACAGTAAGGCCTCCTTGTTAAAAAGGAAATGTTTTTATATAAACATGTAGCTTAGTCCCCATCTCAGATGTTCTAATACAAGATCTTACCTCCTCTGCTCCTTTTATACTAGCAAAGTGCATCAACAATGCTATTTCTAGCTTCAGTTATAGCAGCTAGAATCCAGTATACAAAGGACACCCAACTGGGAGAAGTAATATTTGGAGGCAGAGTAGTGCTAGCCAAATTGATCCCTAGGCTGCTATGGGTAAAATGTGCTGCAAAGATTCAAAGTGGCAGCTAGGAAAACACTTCCATATGAAACAGCCTTGAAGAGTTCTTTTCTTGTTGTTTCATTCCTCACTGGCTTTTTATTTTCACCAGAGTCTTTCGCTTAAAGAAAATAAATACATTTTTGTCATTGAAGTTAGGAGGTATTAAAGGTAAGTTCAAATGACAGAAGCAGGTAGAGGGTTCATTGCTTGTCTAGAAATGATTAATTGCAGTGGAAGGATATACAAAGCAAACAACCTCAGAGCATTCATACTCTGTGTTTGGAAACTGGGACATTTATACTGCAAAGTTAAAAGGATCAGTCTGAGGACTTATATCACTAGGTGAATGAATTTGAGAACTTTTCTGGCAGCCATTTGCAAGCATTGCTGCATTAAAAAAAAAAAAAAAAGAAAGAAAAAAAAAAGAAAAAAAAAAAAGAAAAAAAGAAGAAAAGAAAAAAGTAACTGACAGACCACTGATGATATTGGATAATTGATTAATTAGAAGAGGAGCCCTAAACATCCTAATTTCACACACCTATATTAGGGCAAGTTTTCAGAAGTAGTGAGTACTCTGGAGACACCAGGGTAATCAGGGACAAAGCAAAACACAGAAAAGCCTCAAAAGGAGAAGGTATTTCTTGCTCACCTCTGGTGAGGAGTTGTGAATAAAGCTGCTGGATCTCACCCTGAGGAGGGCTCTGCTGGCTGCCACTTGTTTTTTGGAGCTATGCTTCCAGTCTTGACAAACATACTTCAGAGGCAGGTAAAGAAGGGTGCACACTTTAAGCTCCATATTTACCTTCAGGACCTGAAGAAAAGAAATACAGCTGTAGAAGTTTTATCTTCTCCCTGTTTCTCTCTGTTGCTATACTACATCTAAGCTGAAGTACCTTCCCCATTTCAGACTGGAGCAAGACTGGAGACACACAAGGTGATCCAGAACAGGAGAATTAGACACAAGATATGGTTCCTCAGATACTTGCTGTAACATTTCTAAGTACAGCCAAGAAAACTAGTTCAAATCCAGTTTATTTTATCTATTTATTTTACTCTTTTGGGTAGATCAATGGAAGCAACAGGTTTACAAAAAAAAAAAAAAAAAAATCAGTCTGACTCAGTTCATTCTCTAATTCAGTAAACTAATGACTGCTGAGGTGTGTTATTTTAGAAAGGATCATACAAAATGTTTTTAATTGGTTAAGGTGTGGCAAATATGTTGTGCAGTCCTTTAATGGTATGCTTTCACCTACTACTGCATGAATCATTCTTATCATCTGTATTTAAACAGAGGAGAACAGAAAATGATCAGAGAATCAGGTAATCTCCAGCTGATAAATACATTACTAGCAAAAATAGAAGTTGGTGAACTTCATTAAAAAAAAGCTTTAATGAAAAGGTAATAACAACTCCTATTAATTCTTCTGAATGATATTTGCAGAAAGGGGCTCTCAGGTGAGCTCAAACTGCAGATTGTAAAAGGACATTATTAACAAAATGCCTAATTGATCTGTACATTTGTTGTCAAGTTATTGGAAAGGTCAAAGTCTTAGCAAACTGCACTGATTGACGACAACAACCAACACTTTTACAGAAACACCTTTTTACACCTGTGAAGTGATACAAGAACTTAATTGTGAGGCCACTATCATCTGTAAACCATTTTTAGAAAAACAGACATATGAATAAAATATTCTCTGACTGCTGCTTGTGAGGCTCTGAGCCACACCAGTCTCTGGGCTGGTCAATGTAGAAATGCCTACAAAATTTCATTCCAAAAGCTGAAGTTTTAACATAACACGTGTTAATAAAAAAAAAAAAACCAGCACCAAACAAAACAAAACCCTACCACCTCTAAATCTTTCTCCTATAAAGTTCACAGAAAACTAAAGGCAAATAAACAAAGAAAACCCTGTAATGATGATAATTGTGATTTCTGCATGCATTTACCAGCTCAGTTTCTCTGAACCAGTTCACTTAAGACAGCAGTTATACAGATATTACCACAAACAAACAGCAACAGTGCTAATGATACCTGCTTAACAAGACCTGCAAGATTAAAAATTTAACACACTAGAACTAAAATAATTCTAGTTCTAAAGGAAAACAGGGCACAAAGATATATCCTTAATAGTTTCTTTGTCTTGTAGAAGCCAGTATAACAGGATGCTGGTGCAACAACTAGCTAAAAGAAATTTAGTAAAAGATTCTCGTATTTCTCATCAAGGCAGTTCTGAATTGGATTGAAGTATTGCATGCTAATACAAAATATTTGAAGTTTGATGTCCAGTAATTCTATTCTAGTAATAATTAGGCACTGTAATCCAGATTTTCAAATAGGTATAACATGAATAGATCCCTTGGATATTTTTGAAAAAGTTTGTCACTACCACTAAAAATCTTAAGTAGTTAAAAACTACAGGAGAGTAGAAAGTAAAAAACAACAGCTTAAAGCTGCAGGAGAGTGAAGAGTAAAAAACCAACACTTTATCAAAGGTGCAGCTCAAACATATTTGTGAAAGTTCACCCAACAGCAATCAAGTGTGGATGAGAAAAGACAGCTCAATTTTCCTACAAAAATTGCTTCGTTACAGAAGAAAAATAGCGCAAACGAAAAGAAAATAGTTTCCCAAAGAGCAAGCCTCATGCAGTAGATAATGTTTTTATTTATATCAAGACTTTCTGTTCTTAGTTGACAGACATTTCAGATCACTTCTTCCAATTCTGGTACCTCAGTGAGAAGAATCAAGTCATTTCAGAGAGAGCTTCAGCTTGTCTTCCCATTCCTGTCACTGACATGTATCCACCTGGTTAGCAATACATCTGTGTAACTGAATAGCTCAAGAGGCATCAAGGACCACGCTGAGGCAAATCACTGGGGGCAAACTCCTTTTGAACTATAGAATTTAAAAAAAAAAAAAAAAAGCAAACCAAATAAATTACTAGGCAATTATAAAACCTGCATGACATTGTGTGAAACATTATGGAAAATACTCCCTAAGATTATAATTTTGTTTTGTATTTGGATTAAAACACCTTCAGTGCCTTTATGCTGATTTTACTACCAGCAGGACTCGCTGAAATCATTCTGGTACGTTGTCTCAACAGGGTTTTATTTAACAAACACAACAAAGTCTGACCAACTTCCCCCGCCAAGTATTGCAAAACTTCTCTCTTTCTGGTTAGCCTGGGGTTTTTAAAGGTTATTCTTCTGTCATGAAAAAAAAAAAAAAAAAGCACTTTGTCCATCTTCTTTTTACAGCTTGCGTGCAGAGAGAGACATCACCAACCTGTGTCCCAACGTGGGACCGTCCTCTAGAGAATATTGCCCTCTGTGTAGCTAAGTTAGGAGTAGCTGACTGAAGATGAAAACAGGGTCAAGTTGAAGTCCTGACAAATAAAACTGCTTGTATGAAATCTATGGTTAATCAATAGCTCTCTGCTATTGCCCAGAATTTCCTGGTAGCAATAAAATAAATTCAGACACCTCTTCTCTGCACTTTCTTTTCACTTTTCTCCAGCCCAATGCTATTTTTTTATCATTATGCTATTTTATGTACAATAATGCTATATATAGTTAT